>OX451219.1:80920684-80995818 GCA_949628195.1 Phasia obesa | reverse complement strand
ACAAATTTCAGATTGGGACCATAGTTGGATCAGAAGTAATGTTTTCAAACACTGTGTATTGTAACAACGAAAGTTTCTTTCTGTGTAGATTTAAAAAAGTAAACTTTATCTTTTTTAACATACAATTTCTCAATTTATTTGAATTAAATAATTGAAAAGAAAATTTAATTTTATTTAAGTTCTCTTCAGTTATGTATAAAAATAGTTTAAATAATTTTTGCAAAAAAAAAACCGACTTCAAAACATACAGATAGAATGGCACCAATTATAAACTAAAAATGTAAGAAGTAATCTGTAAGAATTAGATTTAAACCAAATAATAGATGCGCCAAAATTAGGGGGGAGAAGTAAAGACTATGTGAATGTCAAGCATCTACCTATTACTGTTCAAAATTTAAGCTATTTTCACCAGCATCTGTATTTTATGGGGACACCATTCAAGCCTCTGTCTATAACGGTTTCAAAGATAGGCTCACCAAGATCAAATAACATCACCTATTCGGACACCCTTTAATTTACAGTTATAGAGGACTTGGCCACACAGATTCTTTGTAAATTTCAACTATCTGTCTATAAAGGTTAAAAAGTTTAACCATATATATCAAATTACATGAACTATTGGGACACCCTTTACATTATAATTCCAAATATTTATACTTGTTATCATACCAGAGAAAGTAGTGGATATTCTGCCTAATTTTCAAGTGTTTGTGTTTAACGGTTCAAAAGATAGGACCATATAGATCAAATTACATAATTTATGGGGACACCCTTTAGTTTCTAAATTCAAATTGTATACTTGCTATAGTGGACTTTGCAATACAGGTTCCTTGTAAATTTCAGCTGTCTGTCTATAACAGTTCAAAAGTTTGGCCACATACATAGAATTACATTAACTATTGGGACACCCTTTTATTTCCAAATTCAAATTTTATACTTTTTGTTATAGCGGACTTAGCAATACAGGTCCTTTGTAAATTTCAGCGGTCTGTGTACAACTGTTCAAAAGTATGGCCATATACATCAAATTAAATGAACTATTGAAGCACCCTATGAAATTTTGAATATTTATATATTTTATTATAACGGTCAGAGTAATCGACATTCTGTCAAATTTTCAAGGTTTTGCCTACAACGGTTCAAAAGATAGGCTCAAATAGGTCATTTTACGTCACCTATGGGGACACCCTTTAAATTTTAAATTTATTTTTTTATTAATTTCTGATGTTGGCAGCTATAGCGACACGCAATTTTTTACAATTTTAATTTGGTGCCCTTTACGGTTCTTAATACACGTAAAAAACATAATATAATGAACTGATTTTAAAATAGGACCAACCTGAAAGCATAACCTTTCAAATAAAGAAAAAAATTTTAAAATCGGTTCAGAAATGGCTGAGTTCTGCGGTTACATACATAAAAAGAGCAACATTCAGACGAATAGATAACCTCCTTCTTTTTTGAAGTCGGTTAAAAATATAAAAATATCACGAAAAAAATTGCAAACAAATTTTTATTGATTTTTTGAACGGGGTTGTTAAAAACATAAAATAAATGGTGTTTTGCCATGAACCTACAAATTGGTAAAACATTCAATTACATGTTTAAACAGAGACTAAAACAAAAGAAGGTATTTTGTATTCGTAAGATTGAAAACTAGCCAAGGAATTGAATGTCTACAATTGTCTTTGCAGAGACAGCAAAATATTTAAAAAGAAAAAAATACTAACCAGTGCATGATGGGATCTTGTAAATATTTTAGTATCTGTCTGCCACAAAAGGTCATAACAATGCTAAGACATTTTTGTCAGCGTTGTTGTTTTAACTATTCTAGTTTTGCTTCTATTCAACATGACTTGTCTGTGGCCCTGATCACGGATAATTTAACCATCAAAGACAATGAACCTTAACAAGACATTTTTTATTTATTTCTTAACATCTTTTGCTCCTTCCAACTATTTTTTATTTATTTTTTATTTTTGTTCTCTGGATAATGACTTACCTTTGCATCGGATCACCATTGTATTGCACGTTAATGATATGTTCTGATGATATTTGCAAAAAGATCTTTGGAAACTGCATTTACAAAGGTTTCGTTTGCACAAATGTAATATTCGTATACAAACATACTAAATACGAACATTAAGATGGCTCTTTTTGCTTGTGGTTATTTTTTAATATTTACAAAGTCACAAAGAAATATTTTTGTATATTTCTTTAAGTTGATTCAAAAAGTATTTATACTCGTAATTGACCACATTATTGTCAATTTGCAAAATTATTAAAGTTTGGCGGTTTACACGTTCTTATAAGTCGCGCCACATGTGAAATTTTTGTGTAAAAGAGCACGAATGGTTTCATCTAAACATAATATGTAATGAATCTGTGAGATATTGGGAGAAAATACGGATGAAAATTTGACATTCGTATGGCTCTTTATTTCTTGAAATTTTTCAAAACACCATCGCACTTCATCATATCAGGGATGCATTTTTCTAAGTGCTGACAACTTTTCAAGGGCAAATCGCGTCAAAAAGAGCTAGGTATAGTCCAAAAAAAGCTCAGCTGGCATCACTGAAATTTTTGTAAAAATGGAAAAATAACCTAAAACCAGGGTTGTCAGATATGGCGATTTTTCGCCAAACGTGGCGATTTTCAATCTTATTTGGCGATCAAATTTGGGATTTGGCGACATGGCGACTTTTTGGCGATTTTTAAAATAAGTGGCGATATTGTTGGCGATTTTTCACTGATTTTTGGCCTACATTTGAAAGTGAATTAAGGAATATCAAAATGGATAACAAAGAAATTGGAGTTTTAAAAGTAAATTTGTTTTCATATTTAAATGTGATTTGACTTATGCAAACCGGAAACGTTTGGAAGATATAAATTTATTTAAAGTCACGAACATCTTTCCATGTTCATATTTAAAAATGTTTTTAATATCGAAAGATGATTTCATTCTGGAAACTAGAAAGTTTATTTAAAGTATGCAAACATCTTTATATTTAAAAATGTTGCAATTACTTATCACAAGCAAATTTTATTGTTTTAAAAATTTTTTAAATCCTTACATACTTTTGGATACCTTTTAACCATAATAGAAAATATTAACTTTTTTTTAGAAAGATTATAAAAAATATGATATTCTATCTAACTATGTACAGCTGCAATAGTTTTTTACTTTATGTGCTGGTAATTTCAATTAATTTTGTATAATTATTTTTTAAATACATAGTAAGTTTTGAAGTAAGCAGTCTTATTCTCTCTAAGTTAAAGGAATATTTTTTAATTTAATTTTGAAGAAATATTGTATTTTTTTAAATTTATATGCTGGATAAGATCGATTTCGAAACACATGCTATAAATTTTGTGAATTGAAATAGCGCATGAAATTCACCTGTTGAGCTTTAGTAATGTTAAATAAATTTAATTTCTGTAAAACATATTCTAAATAAGAACCCGGTGACATATACGTACCTTATAGATGGACATGTTCAGGTAAAAATGTTACCTTTCTCGTGTGCACTTATCATTTTAGATAAAAAATAAAATATTTATATATTTTGGCGATTTTTTTCTATTTTTGGCGAATTTTAGCTAATTCGATTAAATTTATTTTTTGTGATTATTTAAAAAAAAAAATTATATTAAAATATATTGTATATTTAGAGGCAAATTTTAACGCGATTTTGGCGACTTTTCACATCGATTTTGGCGAAATAGGTGAAAATAAATCTGACAACCCTGCTCAAAACAGCTGTTTTCATTTTCATATTTTACTATAAACCGATAGTGTAATCCCTAAAAAATTAAGCTTAAAATTTTAACCTCTCGAAGGTTTTCTAAAGAAGTCAAAGCGTTACAAATAACGTTGTCCAGCTTCTAACTTTAACGCTGTAATGACAAAATAAATAAAAGCTCATCATGCTGTCATGAACAGTAATATTAACTTGTCTTATTCCATAAAACCCAATAAATAAAAATGTAAAATAGAAATAAAATCGCTAGATAGACTAGACTTGAAACTATCATTAATTTTGGAGAAAAAAAAAATACAATTAATTTGCAGCCAAGTTGGCACTACCTGACGCTTTGTCATAATCGGAATTTTCAATTGCAAAGCGTTGAGGAAACACTATTTGTCTTCATACGTTCTGTAGGTAAATGAGAATTTTTGAAAGATAGATAGCGCTTATCAAGGTCTGGCTGTTAGATGTAATTGAGCGATATTAAGGCTGTTTTGAAGAATGTATGCGTCGTTTAGATTATAAAAGATGTTACCCTTAGGCTATGGAGGTTTTAAATCCTTTCGGTCATTAATCCACTCTAAACTGTGCAGTAGGCTAACTGTCTTATATTAATTTATTTAGTTTTATGCTTACTACGCAAGTACAGTTAACAGTCAAAGTATTGAGTAGTGGGTACCATGTATCGAGTATTTGATACTTTGTTAAATACTCACTACTCAAAACTATTTAATCGATACTTTTAGGGTTGTATTTTTAGACATAAAATGAAGAGAATATTTGCCGAATACGATGATACGCTACGCCGAGGCGCGCCGTTGCTTTTATATAAAATATTGAGTAGCCGCTTGAAAATTATTGAATAGTATCGAGTAACTGAAAGAAGTATAAATTGCCAGCGGCATTTTAAAACACAAAAACAATATAAGGGAAAACAGATTCGCCCTAATTTCGTCCAGTTTTGACTGCTAGTGATGATCGTCATTGTAAGCAGACATGTGCAATTTATTAGACATTCAAGTTAAGAAAAAAAACAAAAAAAAAACAGATAAATAGTTTTGCTAAAAGGTAGCAGGCAAGTTAATGATTTTTATTTAAAAAAATAAATTACAAAAGAAATATGAGGTTATTTTTTGAACTATCGATAATGACTAAAAGACAATAAATAATGGCAAAAATTTCTTCTATACATATATAGAAGTGTATAAAAGAAACAATACAATACCAATTACATTTAAAAGATAACCTTTTTTGCCATACTCGTAGATACATACATATCCACAGGCATTAAAAATACCAGGCCCTAGTCAGCAAATCATTTTAATTGGTTCGAAGGAATTTTAACGCAAAATGTTTGATTTGTTTACATCCAGGAATTCACCTCGATTTTTATGATTTGTAAGAGAAAACATCCAAATATGTGTTTTAGAAATGTGTATTTGTTATTTTACCATTTAATGCTTTGCTCAAATAAATAGAAAGAAAACATCAAATAGTCGAAAGGATAGATAAATAAATAAACAAATAGAAACACTTGCATGTGCAGTATATTTTTATCTATGCACTCTACAAAAAAAAAATCTTTTCTTTTTAGAAATCTTTTCATAGCAAGTCGATTTTATTCTATGGTTTAAAAAATGTGGGTGTTTCTTAATAGGCTGTCATAGGCCTGATCTAACTCTAGTAAGCAAAAATAAACATATTTTATTTTTTTTATTACCTTCACACTTTTTCCTAAAACAAATCATTTGAAAGTACTTATTGATATTTTCTTTTCCTAATATTTTCCATTAGTTCTGTCTGATAAGATGTTTCTGGCTCATGTTGCTCAAGAAAGCAGTTCAAAGTGTTTATTTTTAAATTATTTCCATTAAAGTTAAGACAACTCGGATAATAAATTAAATAAAACTCTGGGATCGTAAAAATTTAATCAGATTTTCACACATTTCATATTTTGTGGCTTTTTTATATTTTTGTTAATGCATTTTTCTAATAAAATTAATCAATTTGTAATTATACAAATGTTTGTATTAATTAAGGGACTGACTTTAAATTAAGCACAATGGGTCGATTTTAGATACATATTTAATTTTAGATACATTTTAACTACGTGTACGATCGACACTAAAATTTACATGAAGATTTTTTTGTTTGTGTATTATTTATTGTATCTTCAATAATTTTTGAACTAACAAAAATTACTCATATCTTAAGTCTAAAATAATAAAATTCTTTTTAAGTCCAACCAGTGCTAGACAAAAATAATGTTTGTTTCACGGATATTGCAATCATTTGTGGGTCACCCCTCTGTTACTTGTTTTATCAACGTCAGGGGCTTTTTTGGTGTTTAAACCCGTTATTGCCCTTTCAATATTGCTAAATTCAAATCTTAGGAGTATACACGAAGAAGCTGGAGTATTTAAATTAAGGATTAATTCGGAACCCCCAGACTTCTGAGGCGTTAAGTAAAGTAAGGTTTAAAAATTGTGGTTGTTTTTATTTTTTATGCGATTAAAAAAATTGAATATGTTCTTTAAACCAATCCAGCACCTTAAACTCTTAAAAAATATGCATGCGTGTGCATGTTACATCCAAACCTAAATTAGCGCGCAAAGCTAATTTAGGAATTCTCATATAAGTACATACAGACAAAATGTGTAAAGCAAACCTAAATAGCGTGGCGTCAACGCTTTGTGATTAGAAATTGCGATTTTGACAGAGTGTAAAGTAGTGAAGTTGACTGCTGTAAGACTAACTGTAATTGCTTTTTTTTGGAAAAGGGATGCCATTTTAGTAACTTTCTGCTTTATCTAGCGAATTTATCTCTAATCTGGAATTCAATTTATTGGATTTTATTAAACAAAATATGTTAAGAAGACACAACTGTTTATGAGAGAACGTTGTGCTCTTATTTAGGTTTGTCGTTGCAGCTAGACAAATTTATAAAAATACTATTTTTAATTTTTTCTTGTAGCCATACTTTTTCAAAATATCTCTACTCCTTATAAATTTCCATAGGGGCTATGCTTTTACAAAATGTTTTTATTTAATTTCTTCCGAAATATTTCGTTAACAGAAATCATTAACAAAAACTTTAAAATCTTCAGTTTCTAAATAGCATGGAAAAATTGTTTTACCCCACAGTAAAAGCACTGTAAAAACGTTTTATATTTTATTACAAATAAATATTAATATACTGGCAAATTTTTGACAAATTGTCATTTGTTTATAAATAAATAAATAAAATAAATTGAAAATTTTATATTGGCGATTTTTTTATTTTAGATATAGACGGGTTTTTGTCAAATTTTATCAAATATATATCTATACATATAATAAAATAGTAACTCATTTCCTGTCTGTCTTTATGTCTGTGTTCGCAACACGTAAAAACTACTGGATGGATTTTAACAAAATTTTGTGCGGAGTTACCTAAGTATCCTGATTCCAATATAGGATACTTTTTTCCGCATATCTATTTGCTAAGAGAAAGTGGAGAAAAAGCAGTGAAAGTACGCCGATTTTTTATCGAATTAAGGGCATCTTTTATTTTTGAAAGCGAAAAACTTATTTGCAATTTTTAAATGTTTACAGGTTACAGGAGTGGGAAGAAACGTTATAAAATTGGAACTTTTTGCAATATTGAAACGAAAATTACATGTTGTATATTGTAATATTATATATTGTAATTAGTATATTATGTAATTTTCGTTTCAATATTGCAAATAGTTCCAATTTTATAATGTTTTTTCCCACTCCTGTAAACTTTTAAAAATTGCAGAAAGGTTTTTTCGTCTTTAAGGTGGCGATTTGATTTGTTGTTTTACTTTAGGGAATTACATTGTTATTAAAATATTCTAAACACCTTTTACAGAAATTAACAATAATTTCTAGAATTTTAGATTCCATATAAATTTTAGAATTTTATCCAGGGATGGGCACCTTTATATAAAGTAAATACACAAGAGTCCTAAAATTTGGTTTGGATTTCTTTCCAAGCAAAATCGAACAAAATATTGTCAGGGCGCACACAACGTGTGTGGTCATAGCTAGTTTTTTATTCATGTGCATTCATACTATTAAAGCAGACTGTTAAAAACATACTTTTATGATTTGGTAACAATTATTGGAAAACCATGGTTCTTATATAGATTTTATTATTTGTAGTTGTAGAGTTCCTGTGTATGCGTATTAGGGATCAAGAGATAAAGCCGTATCGCGATAAACAGCAGACATACGGACAAACATCGACTCAATAATAAAAGGTATACATGGTACATGGTACAATTAATTTTCAATAAAAAGTTTAGCAACATCATTATTAAAGCCGGTGATTTCGCCTTTCCAACATGAATTGTATCAATTAAATTTTTAATTTTATTTTTGTGATTACGGTTAAACAAATACAGTCCTGTAACAGACGAACTGGTGGTCGGATGGACAAACATCAGAGCGATATTAGAAGTGTTAAATTTTTAACCTAAAAATAATAATTAAAAATATCTGACCGAAATTGTTCCAGATTTTATATTTAAAGGTTTAACAAATGTTTAATATGCAATAATTTTTTTTTTTAATTAATTATTCTCTGCATACGATTAAATTAATAATTTGATAAAATAAAACCGAATAGAAATAAAATTCTTTGATTAGATCCAAATAAAAAAGTTTAGGAAAGTTTTAAAATATCAACAACAACCATTTGCTTGATAAGATTTTGATAATAATTTTGCCTGAGTATGTTTTGTTGCAATTAAAAATGACAGTTAAAAAACTCCAAGTTAAAATTTTATACCAGAGAATTAAACAACTTAAACAACATAATAATTAAATTAAAAAAAACCATAGAAGAGCATTGCTGAACAGTCTTGGAAATTATAACCAAACCATTAAATTACTAATAATTATTTAAAGTCAATAAACAAGAACAAACTTTATTTCAGAAAACGGCAATAACATTGTTTATTATATTCAAATAATCGACTTAAATACAACATAAAACATTATTCTGTTACAGACATCGGTAGTAAAATTAGAAAAAAAAAACAATTAAAAGTGCTATATTCGGCAGTGCCGAATGTTTTATACTCTTCTCATAGTAATGCTCGAAATTGCCTTACTCTTTTTTGTTTTCCAATTTTATATTTTCATTTTTACTCTAATAATATTCAACTTAATTCCTGGAATTATGATATAAAGATGAATAAACTATAATAAAGTTTATTACAGATTAATAACCCATTAAAAAAATTAATGAAATTTGTTCCGTAACAAATAGACAAATTTTGAAATATTTGAAAAATGAAGCTGTTTCACCCAAAAATTGTTCACCCAAAAATTGTTCACCCTAAAACTACATAAAAAAAAGGAAACGATAGTAAACACACACAAAACAGCAATACTCATAAATTACATTGAAACCATGTACTTCAATATGTGAACCACACCAGGGAGGATAACACACCAAAAGGTAATACAAGCTCTGAAGAAGCTCCCAAATAAGATCAAAACACACAATTACTTTTCGCTGGCATAACATTCATTACTACTAGACACTTCTCATATAACCGGTTGCTCAGGAGGAAGCGATTAGCAGCTATCCGTTCTCGCAGCACGTTATTGCTTGGCGGCAACCACAGCCGGGTCGGAATGTAGACAATATTCTGACAGATTGAAATTATCTGACAGATTAAAATTTTCTACAAGTTACTTGGAGTCTTCAGAAACAACATTTCAACTTTAACTTGGACAGACGGACGTTGCTAAATCAACTTGTCTATGTATAAGAACCCAGATTTTTTCTATTGCTTGTACTCGTATAATAAATATTTTTGAAAGCAAACGCTGAAGAAAGATTAGGCTCTTGAGCTAAAGTCACAATATAGCAGAAGGAATTTATTTAAGACATCGACATCGATAACAAATGAGAAAGAGTAGAGATTAATGAATGGGATTAACTACTGTGTTTCTTATTTTAAAAGCCTTCAAACAAATACATATGTATGTACGAGTGCATAGAAATATCATTAGCCAGACAGTCGTTGAAAGTAGGGTGATTAAAGATGGCTGTCTATTCTTTCCTTATGAAAAGAAATTAGGCTGCTAAAGAAATTGAATTATTGAATCTTGACAAGAGAAATTTAACCAACTGATTCAAATTTTCTATTGAAATTTATTTGACTTTTAACACCATCAAGTTTCTTTTTTAGCACAATTGAAAATTAAATTTGTTTATATTTAATAATAAATTTACTAGATCAACTATTTACAAACATACGGGTACACATGAAATGTTAGGTAGGCTCATTTTCATTTATTACGTCTAACAACTCAGGTTTGAATGAATATTTTCTTACAAATTATTTCTTTAATTTTTTAAAAATAAAAGTGGAAAATTTTTTGTTTTCGACACTACATCCGTAGCGGATTATTACTTATTACTTAAGGCCGGACAACAATTTTTATATCTTCTTTTCTTAATTTTTCAACTTGCAGCTAATAATAACTTTTTTTTACTGTTTGTAATTTTTTACTACCTTTGCTTTCTAATTATTAACTCTTAGGTTATGAGTCATAAATTGATTTGTATGGTTGACAGTGTCAGCATCATCATTTATTAAAGTGTTTTTTCTTAACTCATAATCATAAAAATAAAAATACAAAATTTACAGGCATTTCTCGTACTTTATTAATCCTATAAACCCCGGGATGCTCATAACTGTCACTGTATTTAAGCGGCATAAATAATCCTTTTTAAAATTACTTATAAAAGATTTTCAAATATTTCAATGGAATCATTGTAATCTTAATCAAGATCTTTTAAATTGAAGGTGCTTGTTTAAAATTACACTGCGTAACAAAATAACAAATAATTATTTGTTATTTTTAATTATATTTAATTATAATTAATGCTGGCATGAAATTAACTAAGTCTGTAAAGGCGAGTAAGGCTGATGACAGAGTGCGCGCTACAAGCGATGCTATAATACAAAGCTACAACACGCTAGAAACCGAGGATGATAGAAGACAACGTTTCGCCATGCGCATGTTTTTCCGTTAGATGGCGTTGTTCGGCCAATGTAAGGTTGCCAAGTCTGTAATCAGTAATAGGTAAAAATTGGCAAAACCTGCAAATAAACTGTCATAATTTATATTAAAAACTCTCATAATTTATAGTTATACTCGCAGTCAGAATTATTAACCAATAGGAAGATAGTTCGTGGTCATTACGCCGACATGCGCAGTAAATTCCAATTTTATTTTCGGGATGGCGTAAGCTTGTCTTCTATCATCCTTGAAAAGAAATTTAAAATATAATCGAAAGCGCCTATTCTTGCACAATTAAAAAAATTTTCCGGGATAATTCCTCAGTTCACTGTAAATCCAAATTGTGGAAATCACTATTTTCTGATCTTCTTCTATTCCTTTCTTTTTTACAAAAAATGCATTAAAAGTATTAATTTACTTTGAAAACTCTTCGTCTGAATCTATTACAATATAGCATTCACTCTGACATCTTGTATCATTAGTATAGCACGAACTATTATTCCTTCTAGCTTCGCTTTTCTTGTAGAGCGCACTCTGACGCCAGCATAAGAAAAATGATGACGGAGCTTTTTTGATACAAATTCTAACGTATCAGCAAATTCTTCAAATTAACATCACTGGCCGGGTATTAGTTTGAGAACTTCAATTTGTTTAATTTTAGATATATAAAAATAAAATTGAAAACACAAATTTCATGAGTGAGAAATGAAAAATTTTCACTTTGTACACGTGTATTAGTCATTCAAATTTCTAGCGCATGTACAAAATAAAAAAATTTTAATTTTTCACTCATTAAATTTGCACATAAACAAAGTGAAATCTACACATTTCTCAATCATGTACTGAGAAAGAAAACATACAACACGCAGTTTCATTCATGAGCAATAATGGATTTGCAAAACCAAAAAATATCATTTCATGAAAATGAACAAAACACACACGCTCACTTAAAGCAAAGCAGATGCTCTCTTATGTGGAATGAGAATGAGTGAGAAAGCGGATACCTACTCCGCTTTTACTTCAAATAAATTATATAAATCGCTGAAGGTAAACATAAATACATATACATTCTACTCAACCAAGTCTACAGCTTCCAGGTGGTTATCGTGTACGTTTTCTTGAGTTACTGTTGTCGCGGGTCTTGTGAAATCCTGTTAAATATGGCAAGTCGGCAGGATGGGTTTAGTATAGTGGTGTACATTTTCTTTTATATTCATGAGTTACTTTTGTCACCGTGCGATCTGCCACACGAATCACAACACACCATGAGCACTGACTATTTAAGTTATAAATTTAAAATGGGTCTAGGTAAGCTTATAAATATGTCAATGCGGCAGATGCACATAGTCTGGTTTCTTATACTCACGAGTATAGGGTCAGATATTGCTGCTAGCGCAACGCCGATAGAAGCAGAACCTCAAATTAGTTGTGTGTTCTGCTTCAGTGATGGTATGTATTTAGTTACTACCGGGTACAATACTACTAATTAGTATCGGTGTTACTATTTCGTTGAGTGGAATGGTGCTTGTCCAAATAAAATTGCTTGATACTACGAGTTAGATCTTGCGTAGTTGAAGTTATTAGTAAAATAGATATTGTATACAATTTCAATTTAAATTGTTGTGAAGCAAGTTATTTTGAATTTTACAAAATCTATGAAAAAATCGCTAAAATTGTATCCTAATTTTCCTAATTTTTACCCGCTTATTATTTAGGTATAAAATAGTTTTTTTGTTTTAAGTAGTACATTTTCAAGAAAATGAAATTTTTTATCGGTTATTCGAATAATTTTTATCCCAGTGACAACCCTACTTGTTCAGGAAAGATTTATTAGAAGCAATGAAAAAAAAACATTTACTCTAGTATGATTTTTGTAATTTGTTTTGCATTTAATTTAATCTTAGAAAATTGACATTAATCATCTTAAACTCATTTATAATTGTAATGTGACTATGAATGTAATTGGTATCAGGACACGGATTTTCAATTACAAACATCATTAAAATAACATTAAAAAGTTGTAAAATATCCCAGATATTCAGCCTACCCAACCACATAAATCTTTTATGGCATTAAAGAGAAATAAATGAAACTTGCCCACAAATTCCTTTGGTTTTTTTTATAACCAAACGAAATTCAAACATTTGTTTCTGATACTAAAAATATTCATTTCTCATTTAGGATGTAGGTATGATACGAGTACAACATCTTGAAATAGCTAAAGTGTAGACAATATGTCTGTCATTGAAATGTAAATGAAATGTTTACAATTTATACAACGATTGTTGATTCCATTAGGAACATAGAGCGGCTAATGCACAAAATCCCAACTTAGTTTTTTTTTTTTTTTTGGTATAATCACAACAAACACAAAAGAGATAAAGGCAGACGAACGAACGAACAAGCAAGCAAACAAAAGTATCTAATGAATAGTTGTCATTTTTTCAAGTTAAAGTGCCGCTTAGACATTGACCATGAAGGAATGAATGAATTGGAAATTTTACAAATTTTTTACTTGTGGGCCACTGTAAGCATTACAACCCACACACACATACACACATTCAGCACTCAAAATACTAAATACTAACGAATCATTTTGTATTCAATAAGAGTTTGTTTCCCTGATTTATGTTTGCCGTAAGTAGAAAAAGAATGTTCATACCAGGGTTGGGATTTTTGGTACAATTGTACCAAATTTGGTACAATCGACACATCAGTTGCACACTGGTACACTTCATGCATTTTTGGTTATTTTTGAATAAATTTGATATGAAATAATAAAATTTGAATAAATTTTATCATTTCATATAAATATGAATTTTATCATTTCATATAAATATGAAATGATAAAATTTATTCATAAAAAATTTTATTTAGTCAAAAAAATTTTTTTGTACATTTCTAACTTCATAGATTTTCAACCCTGTCTAGAACTCAATTAATTGCAACATTCTTGATTTATGTTCAGGATTTTTATTGTTTACTCTGCTAACCCTATTAAAGTGATAGGTAATTTAGAATAATCAGTTTCCCATTATTCGGCTGATATATTATTCCATTCTTTCTAGTGAGAAATCGTAAAGTCTTTTAGTTAATTAGATGATTTTTTAAATATTCTTCCAAATAGCTACAGGCATACTTAATCGAATTAAGATCCGGTGACCTTTACTAAGTTTAAAGCACTTAGCGGCAATTGTAGTGTAGCCAACTCCTAACATTGCACAGTATAAAAGGCCACCTATAAAGGGCTAGTCCGATTAATCAAAAATTTGGACATAGCAGAGGAGTGTCTGAGCTTAAGTTTTAAAGCTTGGAATCATTCAGTTACCGCTGGTCGCGCTATGTGGTCTCAAAGTTAAGAACCTTAAACTTTCAAATTTTTGTTTTGGGCTTGGTATTTTTTCAAATTTTATTCGATTTTTCAAAATTTTATATCGTCTTAAAGATCTATTTAGTATTAGTACATTTTTATTTAAGTTTTCTTTTTGTAGTTAGCAAGCAAAATTTAAGATGTTGTGGGAAAATTTCACAATGACATCTTTTCTGAGTTGACAACTAAATTATTTGCAATTTTAAAACTTAAAAATTTCTGTGTATTTTAGCCTTAAAAAGGGCCATTAATCTTTTTTTGAATAAAGGAAATTCTCAAGGTATATACAGTGGTGTGAAAAATAATAGAGCCACCTGCAGTTCCATAAATTAAATGTTTTTTTAACATTGCACAAAATATTTTTGCAACGATTTTTTACTTATTATTAGTTATTCCCTTTCTTATTGTAATCCAGTTAATTTTTCTGTAATTGAAGCAGCATTTGTAAATATGTCAGTGTTTGTATTTAAATAGGAGAAAAACAAGTGTGAAATAAAATAGAGCCAATTTTGAAGTTTGAAAAAAATAAAATATTAAAGTAAAAAGAAACCAAGGCGAATTCATACCAGGTGTGAGCAGTAGGACAACAACTACAACAAAACAACAACTTTGACATTAGATTAGCAGATATGAAACAATGTAATTTTTGACAAGAGATTAGCAAAAAAACGATAGAAAAAAACAATAAAAAACAATCAGCTGGGCTATCGACTCCACCTGGTATAAATTCGCCTTGAAAGAAACTTAAATTTTTTATGATGAAATGAGTTAAAAGACAGAGTATATTATTATATTAAAAAAAATTTTAAAAATTATTAAAAAATTATTTAACAAAATGGGCAGAGGAAAACACTGTAGCGCGGAGGGCCGAAAATTGATAAAAAAAAGCTTCGTCAAGAAGGTAATTCTGAAAGAAAATAAAGCTGAAATTATTGGATGTTCAAAGAAATGGTAGAAAATGAAGATATAGAAGAAACCAGAGGAAGAAAACCCAAAATATCTGAGGCTTTAAAACGAAAAATACTGCGTCATGTGAAACGGGACCCATTTGTAACGTTATCCATCCTTAAAAAGCAATACCAACTTGATGTGGATACTTCTACGATACGGCTTATGCTCCTTACAAATGGTTTACAAGCAAGAAGTGCCCATAAAATGCCTTTTCTATCAAAGCGCAACATTAAACAAAGACTTGAATTCAGAAAGAAACACATAAATTGGCCCGTATCTAAATGGCGCAATATTTTGTGGTCGGATGAGACCAAAGTAAATTTATTTAATTCGGATCGGAGTTCTCTCCGATATACAATAAAAAACGTTAAACACGTAGGGGGTAATATCATGGTATGGGGATGCTTTTCGTATTATGTAGTTGGACCCTTGTATCTCATACAGGACACAATGGATGCAAAATTTTATACAAATATTTTAAGAGAAGTCATGATGTTTTATGCTGAGTGGGAAATGCCACTTCGATGGATGTTCCAACAGGACAATGATCCTAAACGTACATCGAAGTTGGCAAAGGAGTGGTTCAGAGACAACCATGTGAAGGTTTTGGGATGGCCTTCACAGTCACCAGACCTAAATCCCATCGAAAACTTGAGGGGTGATGTTAAAAGATGTCTTAAGGAAAGAATCCATCAAATAAAAATGAGCTGTGGACAATGGTTGAGACATTCCAGTTGCGAGTTGTCAAAAGCTTGTTGGATCATGCCGAAGCGGTGCTTCGCAGTATTAAAAAATAAAGGTAGTTCTATAAAAGTACTGAGTTAGTATTAGCAATTATTTTCATAAACATATTATTTACTTTACTTTTTTAAATAATTTAAAAATATAATTAAATGTATAGAAAGATTTTTTGTTAATTTAATCTTTGAGGCAAAGAATTAAAATATTTCACATATATTTTCTTTTTTTATAATATTACCTAATATTAAACAACAAAAAAGTTTAAAGAAAAATATTATTTGTGTAATTTTTTTTTAGTATTTAAATTGATGTTTGGGGGTGGCTCTATTATTATTAGCATCTTTCGATGTCGAGCTACATGTTAATGTAATTAATGCTGACTTGGTACAATATTATCGCTGGGACGGTACAATTTAAAAATTGCTAGATCCCAGCACTGGTTCATACTTGTACTTGTTTAATAGTTTTTTTATTAGAATTGTTGAAAGCAGAAATGGCAGGGGGAGGGTACGCTAGGAAAATGTTTAGATAGAAGCATTATGTTTTTAAAAGTTGCGGTATTTCTTTTTAATGAAAAACAGCTTAACTGTTATTAGCTTTTAAATTTTTAACTCTTTAACTTTTTAACTACATTAATTTTACAAATTTGCATTGAGAAAACACAACTGACTGTTAGAATCCATTGTAAATTACTTAACATTAGACAAGTTAATACATAAAGTGTACAGTGAGAGGGCTGCGCTTGTAGTTCTACCAATTAAGTTGTTGTAATTGTGTAAGTTATTGTATTTAAAAAACTTCCGTCTATAGTTCAAAGTTGTTTTTGCCTTAAAATCAAATTAAGCCAGAAGCGTAAAAAGTTTGGATTAATACTACTTTAGTACCATTTATCAAAACCTTTTGGACATCTTACGAACTGGACTTTCTCTACCACCGAAATATATATTTATAACTCTACCTAAAGTTATCGCCGGTTAAAGCGAATCGCCATAAGCGAGCTGTAAAATTGGAACTTATGTGTGCTGAACTTACTGGCCATGTAATAATAAGCCCTTCAAATGATAATATCCAATCTGTGCGTGAGAATATCGGTTCAGGTTCGTAAATAGGAAATGCAAATTTTAAGATTCCCTTTTTCGTGATTACAAATTCATGAATTACACAGGGAACAGAGTTCGCTGAACGGGCAATTTATTATCGACAATATAAAGCTGTTTTTCTATTTAATTTAGTTTTAATTTTTAACATCACGCCGAAATCGCAAACAATTTACAAACGCTTTAAAATTTGTAAATTAAAAAAATTTTAAAATCGAACAATTTCACGAATTTAAATATTAGTTTTTTCTTTTAGGGATGTAAATTAAACTAATTCTATGATTTCTTTTTCTTTAATTTAACAGAATTTTATTGTAACTTTTATAAGGTTTTATTTAAATATGTTTTTATTGAAAAAAATCTGTTAATTTGAATAAAATTGGTTTATAAGAAAAAAATCTTGTATAGATTTGAATAATGGTGCCTATTATAAGCAACTTTCGATTTTCGACTGTAATCGAAAGAGCTGTTCGAACGAATTTTCATTTGGTATTGTGGCGCTCATTCGATAAAAAAGGCTCTATTGTGAATTTGACTCAATTAGATTATTAACAATAGTACATACATACATATTTATCAGCTGGCACTATAAATAAATATTGTATTGCTTATTTATAAATAAAAAAAATTAATTAATTAATATGACCTCTTTGTTGTTGTTATAACGGGTCTTCCCATACAATTTAACTCATTCGTGGTTTCTTTCCATTTTTTTGAAGCTTGAACTTTTGTGCATATTTCTTTGGACAGCTGAGGATTAGAGTTTTTCGAAATGTTGTTTTGTACTTAGAACCTTAGACCTGCATGAAATTAAAAGAAAATTAACTGCTGGCATTTGCAAAAAAAACCATACAAAATTTACAAATACAGTGAACTCGCACTAACGTGAACATCCAGTAACATGAACATCCAGAAACATGAACATTCATTTTTTACATTTACTACTCTAAAACGTGAACAAAGAAGCTTGAAGGCTCTAAAACGTAAACATTTTTTTATTTATTATTTAAATTATTGTATATTTTATAAGTTCTAGGAATCCCCTTATAAGCAATTATATATTTAATTGGCGTAGAATTAACCAAAAATAGTTAAAACTTTACTTTATATGAAAAAAACACAATCTGAAACGTGAACAAACTCGAAAACGTGAACACCCTTGGTAAAAATTAGTTCACGTTTGTGCGAGTTCACTGTACTTACATTTTCAATAAGCATCGAAAGTAAAATTGTGTTCGAAAATTCATTATAAAATGACATTGACTCATAATATGAATTTTATATTCGATATTCGATGTTCGTTAGCCAGCGATGATCGAAAATCGAATGCAACTCATAATAAGGGCCAAAAGTTAAGTTGATTTAACTATTTTTGTCGTTACGAAATTTGGTGTAAATCAGGCGATTCAATGTTGCATCAGATATGTTTAGCTACATTTACCAATGGTTAATGGAGAGTTCCGAAAAAGAGGGTATCTTCAAATAAAGGTGTGACGTCATTTGCCCAGGGTACCTCTTCGAATTTTAAAAATAAATAATAATTTGTTTGCAAAAATTGTGTTTTCCAATAATTTTGAAAAAACTTCTGTTTTTTTTTTTGATATACTGAACAGATGAAACATATTTCGTTGGTGTTAACATTTCCAAAGAGAATACAAATAAAATATAAAAACCAGAATTCCAAAGAGTAAAAAAGAAATTTAAAAAAGATAAAATAAATTAAATTAAAATTTTTTCAGAGCCTTGTACTTTTCCACACAATTTGCCTGCAAAACAAAAATGAGATGATTAAAAGATCAAGAAAGAAATTATCCTGGAAATAAGTTCTAATAACAAAAACATTGAATAACAACAAATGACCTTATTTCACACACTTAATATTAAATGCTTTGAAGTTTTGTATTTTTACATTGAACCTTGCATTCGCTTAAAAACAAATTTATTTAATTTAGTTTTAATTTTTAACATCACGCCGAAATCGCAAACAATTTACAAACGCTTTAAAATTTGTAAATTAAAAAAATTTTAAAATCGAACAATTTCACGAATTTAAATATTAGTTTTTTCTTTTAGGGATGTAAATTAAACTAATTCTATGATTTCTTTTTCTTTAATTTAACAGAATTTTATTGTAACTTTTATAAGGTTTTATTTAAATATGTTTTTATTGAAAAAAATCTGTTAATTTGAATAAAATTGGTTTATAAGAAAAAAATCTTGTATAGATTTGAATAATGGTGCCTATTATAAGCAACTTTCGATTTTCGACTGTAATCGAAAGAGCTGTTCGAACGAATTTTCATTTGGTATTGTGGCGCTCATTCGATAAAAAAGGCTCTATTGTGAATTTGACTCAATTAGATTATTAACAATAGTACATACATACATATTTATCAGCTGGCACTATAAATAAATATTGTATTGCTTATTTATAAATAAAAAAAATTAATTAATTAATATGACCTCTTTGTTGTTGTTATAACGGGTCTTCCCATACAATTTAACTCATTCGTGGTTTCTTTCCATTTTTTTGAAGCTTGAACTTTTGTGCATATTTCTTTGGACAGCTGAGGATTAGAGTTTTTCGAAATGTTGTTTTGTACTTAGAACCTTAGACCTGCATGAAATTAAAAGAAAATTAACTGCTGGCATTTGCAAAAAAAACCATACAAAATTTACAAATACTTACATTTTCAATAAGCATCGAAAGTAAAATTGTGTTCGAAAATTCATTATAAAATGACATTGACTCATAATATGAATTTTATATTCGATATTCGATGTTCGTTAGCCAGCGATGATCGAAAATCGAATGCAACTCATAATAAGGGCCAAAAGTTAAGTTGATTTAACTATTTTTGTCGTTACGAAATTTGGTGTAAATCAGGCGATTCAATGTTGCATCAGATATGTTTAGCTACATTTACCAATGGTTAATGGAGAGTTCCGAAAAAGAGGGTATCTTCAAATAAAGGTGTGACGTCATTTGCCCAGGGTACCTCTTCGAATTTTAAAAATAAATAATAATTTGTTTGCAAAAATTGTGTTTTCCAATAATTTTGAAAAAACTTCTGTTTTTTTTTTTGATATACTGAACAGATGAAACATATTTCGTTGGTGTTAACATTTCCAAAGAGAATACAAATAAAATATAAAAACCAGAATTCCAAAGAGTAAAAAAGAAATTTAAAAAAGATAAAATAAATTAAATTAAAATTTTTTCAGAGCCTTGTACTTTTCCACACAATTTGCCTGCAAAACAAAAATGAGATGATTAAAAGATCAAGAAAGAAATTATCCTGGAAATAAGTTCTAATAACAAAAACATTGAATAACAACAAATGACCTTATTTCACACACTTAATATTAAATGCTTTGAAGTTTTGTATTTTTACATTGAACCTTGCATTCGCTTAAAAACAAAAGCGGCGCCCTTATGGTTGTACATCTAGTTGTGATTGGATTTATTGTCATTAGAAATGAAAAAGTATATGAATGAGACTGTTGGGCCTGCATTTTTACAAATCTACACAAACGACAATGAAAATGTGCAGTTACCGAGTGAAAATATTTTTTTAATGGCACGATGTAAGTTACAATTATGTATGAACATATGTATATGAATAAGTGGTGTCCAATCACATATGTACATACTATCAAATAGTATACTTGGGTTAGAAGCTGCACAATCAACTCATTTGATTTTCGTGGTTGAAATGTAAACAGAGCAACACGTATAATAATGGGTGATTTTTTTGAGGTTAGGATTTTCATGCATTAGTATTTGACAGATCACGTGAGATTTCAGACATGGTGCCAAAGAGAAAGATGCTCAGTATGCTTTGACATTTCATCATGAATAGACTTACTAACGAGCAACGCTTGCAAATCATTGAATTTTATTACCAAAATCAGTGTTCGGTTCGAAATGTGTTTTATCGACAAATTTTGTTCAGCGATGAGGCTCATTTCTGGTTGAATGGCTACGTAAATAAGCAAAATTGCCGCATTTGGAGTGAAGAGCAACCAGAAGCCGTTCAAGAACTGCCCATGCATCCCGAAAAATGCACTGTTTGGTGTGGTTTGTACGCTGGTGGAATCATTGGACCGTATTTTTTCAAAGATGCTGTTGGACGCAACGTTACGGTGAATGGCGATCGCTATCGTTCGATGCTAACAAACTTTTTGTTGCCAAAAATGGAACAACTGAACTTGGTTGACATGTGGTTTCAACAAGATGGCGCTACATGCCACACAGCTCGCGATTCTACGGCCATTTTGAGGGAAAACTTCGGAGAACAATTCATCTCAAGAAATGGACCGGTAAGTTGGCCACCAAGATCATGCGATTTGACGCCTTTAGACTATTTTTTGTGGGGCTACGTCAAGTCTAAAGTCTACAGAAATAAGCCAGCAACTATTCCAGCTTTGGAAGACAACATTTCCGAAGAAATTCGGGCTATTCCGGCCGAAATGCTCGAAAAAGTTGCCCAAAATTGGACTTTCCGAATGGACCACCTAAGACGCAGCCGCGGTCAACATTTAAATGAAATTATCTTCAAAAAGTAAATGTCATGGACCAATCTAACGTTTCAAATAAAGAACCGATGAGATTTTGCAAATTTTATGCGTTTTTTTTTTAGAAAAAAGTTCTCAAGCTCTTAAAAAATCACTCGTTATATGTACATATGTAAGTATGTGTATCGTCGTTCCGCTGGCAGAAAAATGTTTCACTATACACACGAGTATAGGAAGTCAGAAAAAGCCTGCCACTGATTTAAATTGTCATTTTGTCTTTTTCAACATTGTTGATGATTTCTGCAGGTATTACGCATAATTGAAATTTATGTCATGGCCATGCCACTGATTCTGGACTGACATGTTTTTAAAAGTTTATTTTATTGCGAATGCGGTACGAGCAAAATGTGACTTCTTCGCATAACATGGTGCATATTTGTATGTAATTGTGTAGATACTTTCTTCAAGATCATATAGTTTTGGAGCCATGTAGTTATTTTGATTGCAACAATTGTAGCATACAATTTTTATGTTGCAATCATAAATGTTGTTACAAAACTTTAATGTCATTTTAATGACACTTCGAATTTATAGGGGAGTAGAAATGATATAAATTAATAAATATGTTTGTATTTGCTTGTAAGTACCCGGCAATTAAACGACAACATGTCTCAAAATACATATGTAATTATGAGTGAAACAAATGTTTGCTTAAACACCCTTTTCTTTTTATCAAAAGATCCCTCATTTAAACTTAAATGATGGCTGCTTCATATTTTTCAGTTGATCTGAAAGTTTAAATCTTTGGTTTGCTCTTTCTATTATTTTTAATTATGTAAAGTGTTTTCTTATAGGGACGTTCGTCTCAGCCAGCTATTCAACATTTGGTGGCTAGTTCATTAAACAATGAGTTACTAACCGTACCCTTATGAAACGCCAGGTTTGTTGATAATTCGTCAGTTTGCAAGGGACAGTGTAGTATAGAAGATACATTTTCAGCTTTCTAGCTCAGCAAAAAAAGGCCTGGTGTAGTACCCTAAATACAAATTTCTCGTTTTCGGATTCTTCTGGTTCCCACCATATACATATGAAAAAAGCGATATTTTCCTATTTTGATAGCTGTATAGCTAAAAAAACTGTAAGAGATAGAATTTTTTTTAAATTATATTCGGTTTCGGAAAGTCAAAGAATATAAACAACAAAAGTTTAAATAAAATCGGAGTTGGTAAATTTGAAAACAATTTTTTTGGTTGATTTGACATGGAATTACCCATACACTTATTTAATAATAAGTTAGAGATAAAATAAAAATTTATTTTCCTTGTCTGATTCTAAAATTCTTCCTGAAAGCAACAGCATCGAAACTTCTTTCTCAAACGCGGCGTTTTCTAATGTTATAGCTAGTTTATTTGCAAAGAATTAAGTCTTCTTTTGAGGTTATGGTTAGGAATTTAGATCTTATAGCCCTTACCCTGCCTCTAGCCTCATAGAAAGGCAGCCACGGTATTCGACAAAATTAAACATATGGGACTTTCTCATTTTTTAAATGTTTTTTTTTTCTAGTACAATAATTAACTTTGCTACACATATTGATCTCTTATAGTTCAGAAATTTGTTACCAAAAATTATAAAATGTTTATATTTTACTGAAAGGCTTTTATATCCAAAACACTATAAACTTGTGTTACCATTACCCCGACCCATTCATTTTGAAAATAATTAAATAACCTTAAAGCTAAAATTGAAAAATGTCAAAGGAACATATTTTTAATCAATTATATAGCTTTCTAATAGCTGTATTCATTTTCTGCGTCAGTTCATATATCAAGCTTTCATGCCATACTTTATTAAAGGCTTGAGAAATGTCGGATAGGAATCATTTAATAATAGATGAGATTATTTATTATATTATGTTTCCTCTGATAACTAATTAATGATTTGCTACATTCATGACAATCACTGTATGCGCAATATAAAAGTGAAAGACTTCATTTATAATAGACAGTTGCATGAGCAAGCTCATGTAATGGGTGTGCTCATGAGCAAGTGGTAATACTCGAATAGAAATTAGCTAACTAAACACATGCCTCCTTATACCATACTATTAGCGAGCGAACCTCTGTTGGTATCATAAACGCAATGATCTAAGCGAGTAAAACGAACTTTCTATACTAGTGGTCGCCGTGTTTACTCGTCTCATGTTTAAAGCACTCAGTGTGTTTTGTTTAGTAAGGCATAGTGCGTTTTGCTTGCACTAGTAGAAATTTAAGAAATGAAGACCTTAAAATGAAATAGTTGTTAAAAGTTCTATATTTTTTATTTATACACTCGAACTGTGTTCTCGAACTCGCCCAAGTTCATTGTTACTATGTTCAACATTTACTCATACTTATTCAAACTTGCTTGCTGGAAACTCTGCAAGGTCTTCGCATTTAGCTGGCTGGTCTTCGCTGTTTATTATTGTCCACAGTGTGCTGGCAACGTTTGCTACTTTTAATTACTCGATAGTACTCAATACTTATCAATTGGGAACTCAATATTAATCAAACTGTTAATGAGGTTGATCAATTTTCTATTTAATATGTTTTTAAAACGTTAAAATAACGTTAAAAGTATCGGGAAACTACTTTGAGTCAGTGTTGGGATTTGAAAATTGTTATTTCGTGCCATAATTGTAACGAAAACGGGCTAAATTGACTGAAAAGGAGCCAATCCTCTATATTGGTTCATCAAAACAATTTTTCACATCGCTAACCTTCCTCCAAAACTCTGACTCATATTATGATCTTTGAATAGTTAAAAATCTTCGAATTCCGATATAGATTTGTGTTGAAAAGTACTAAACTAAAGGAGCGATTTGTTTGATAAATTTATCTAAAAACGGAAAAACATAAAAGGGGCCAAAAAAAAAACGAAATGGCCATGGGGCCAAGCAGCATTAAATAGTGCCAAAATTGGACCAATTGGGCCTTAAATCCCAACACTGCTTTGAGTATAAAAAAGATTATCAAATACTCGGTACTCGATACCCACTGCTCAATACTTTGCCAGCTCTGCAACGAAATATTATAATGAGCGTCAACTGAGCTGCCTTTTTTTGAGTTCATGAAGTGTTTTAATTTATATAACAAATAAGTGCTCTTCCGTAATCAAAATAGTAAACAGATATAAATATATTAGAATGCTTGTAAACCAAGGCAGAATACCCAAAGAGAAGAAGTACGTAATTGACGAACAGCTGATTAAACAACGACATTTCTAACAGTTGATGCGATCGTGGTTATTATTATATTTAACCTTTTTAAACTCAATGAGAGTTAAGAAGCTTTATACCATACATATATAAAAAACTATTTTCATTTTTACTAAGAATTGCTTGTAGTTTAGTTACTAATTTAAAAAAAAAATACAGCACTTAAAAATTTCCCATACTGGAAATAATGTTTAAAGTAAAATGAATATAAAACCAAATCAAACATTTTGCCGACTCTACAGTTCTCACATTCCACTTCCGTTTATGACACAAATTTGATGCTTTCAGAGAATCTTACAACGACTTGATAAACAAACACTTTGAAATTTGTAACACTTGACACAAGGAAAATAAAATAGAGCGACTTGAAGTCCATGTAAATAAAAACAGCAAAAAAAAAAACAATTTAACAAACATTAATAGTGCATTTTAAATGGCTGTTAAACTTTTAAAACAATTTTCAAAGTAATTATGAGTTGAATATTTTGCAAGATTTTTAATTTTCTTAATGAAGTTTAAAAACTTTAACTTCCAGATTTAATAGGATTATTTCACCTTTGGTTTTCATTAAATTTCTTTATATTTATATTTTTGTGAAATTGCTTTTCTTGTGTGATTATCGGACAGTTGTTTCATAAATATTTTCAGTTTCAGGCCGTTCATGTTCGTTAGAAATGTTATTAAAAAAAAATAATTTTTATAATTAAAAAATGCAAATTTTTGTTTATTTCCAGTTGGTTTTCCCATCTTATGCTTCTATTTATGGGGCGATCCGTACAAACGCGGCTTCTTCTGCAATGATGAGTCGTTGATGCATCCCTTCAAAGATTCGACAGTTAAAAGTTGGATGTTGTACGTTATTGGTTTGGTGCTGCCAATTTGTGTGGTAAGTAATTTGTCTTCCTAAAATTTGAGTTCTTTGGGTTGTTGTTGTTAAAGCAAAAGTGACAGACATCAAAAAACTGTTTTATTTTCAAATTTTGGTTATTTTAGAAATAACCAAATAAATAATTTCCAAAACATATTGTTCTAAAAATTTAACAGTCGTTAAGGCGAATCTATAATAAGTGATTGCAGTGGATGTTTTACATCCAAATGTTAAAAAATTTAATGTACTTTTCTTTAGGTTCGATTTCAATCCCTTATCTTCTGTACATGAAATTTTTTTTTTAATATTTTTGCTGGCGCAGATATTAATCGATGTGAAAAGAAAACACCTATTTTAAGAAATTTTGTGAACTGCGTGAATTTTAATAAAATTTTTTTGTGAAAGTACCTCAAGTATCTCGGTTTAAATATTAGATACTTTTTTATCGTAAAAATATATATTTTCCAAGATAAAATATTAAAAGTACGAAATTTTAACAATTTAATGGTACTGAAAACTTGGCATCACCTTTCATATTTGTAAGCGGGAATTTGTAGACACTATTTACAAAACACTACAATGATAAAGATTATTGCAGCTGCCTGAGTGGCAGACATACGCAGGCCAATACTAAATAAAATACCTGGAGGAGCGATGCCTTTAGCTAAGAAAGAATCTTATGCTAAAGATCTCACTAAATTGACCAGGCTGGAATTATTGGACATCAAAGAACGGGAAGAAAAATTATTACAAAATAAATCAAAATTGCAAAAATTACCAGATAAGGGGAAACGCATACAACACTTTTACAAGAGGCAGCCAAAATGTTTTCCAACTTAAATATATTAAATATATTCGCAAGGAGAGAAAACTTTAAATGAATTGGAATGGCAAGGAAACTTACAAAATTTGAAAGATAATAAGGACACTTTAGAAGATGTTCTAGATAGTGACAACGAAATAGAAATGGATCCTTTAAAAATAATCGCTCAAAGGCAAATGCACGAACGAAAAATAAAAATTGAACAGCCGGAAAAAAAATTTTTCACAGAGGAAGATCTTAAAGAAATAGAATCCTTTGAAACTGAATATCCAGACGCTAGTGTGCCGTTAGAGAAGGACTCTGGAAAAAGTGGGGCTGTGATTTCAAATGAAACTGAAATTGTTTCCATAGATATTAATATAAAATTAGATTGTATTAAACCAAAGTTGCAAACTCTTAAGAACTAGTAGTTCTTGTTCACATACATTGGACTTAGAACCTCATATTCATTATTTAGTAGATAAGGTTGAAACTCAAGTTAAAGCGCCAGTCAGGGAAAAATTCCGTTTCGAACAACTACGTCTAATGTACTCGATCCCATTAAAGAAATAAAACGCAAGCAAGGTAAACATTGGGAAGTAACAGCTGCAACTCCACCACCTATACAACATAATGGAACGCAACTTTTGTCTTTAATGGATTCTGTAGAAATTCAGGCACAATAATTATTAAAATTAAAGGATCTTAAAGAAAAACAAGCTGCTGAACGTTTAGCTGCTAACATTTAACGTTTTAAAGAATCTAAAATTTCTGAGCCTTCTGAAAAAGATCTCAAAACCAAAAGTTCCTTTACAAAATATCGCAACTCAAAAACCGAAACCTATTATATTGAAGGAGAACAAAAATTCAATGAAAACGATGAGATTCTTGATCCTTTAGACGAAGAGAAAATTAAGGTACCCATACATGTTTTTTACATCTGACATGTCAAATTTCCCATTGTAAAACACAAACATGTCGTTTGGGGCTGTTAAAACATTGCTTCTGTAAAATACATGTGAAAAGTCATCTGACAACATTTCGTTCAGAACGTGTTCTATTTTGATCTGAGAAACCATCTGACATCAGTGTTGCCAAAAACCTTTGCCGTGTGAAAACAATCAACGGCGGTTAAGCATTGGCGGAAGCATTAGCCGCCTAAATGTAAAATTTTTCAAGAGCAATATCTGAATATGCTTTTAATTAATTTTGTCTATTTGACAATAATTATTTAAATCGTGTATCATCATTTAATGCGAGCTTAACTTCTTTACATTTAGAGTAAAAAAAAACTTAAAAATGGATAAGTCGTCAGTAATTCTGTAACGCACAAAAAAATAATTCAGGGCGGCAATAAGTTATTTTGCAACCGAACGGCTTAAATGTCTGTATAGTGAAAAGTCAGACGTAATTATACATGTACGTTTGTGACCAAATGTTAAAAGTCTTCTGTAAAATAACAATTTTGACAGACATGCAGAATTACATCTGACTCACACAGTTAAAAAGTCAGATGTAAAAAACATGCCGTGTATGGGTACCTTTAGCTGTGTAAACTACACAGTTTACGAATAAAACCTCAGGTTCATTCTAATAAGGAAAATGAACAAGAAAATCGCAAACGTAAAGTTCACTACTAAATTATCTTTTTGTCAGCGTTAAAATAAATTTAACTGAAATGAACCTATCATATTAGTCATACTAGCACCTGCTAGTATTTTAAATATAACTCATTTTTTTATTAATTATTTTTCGTTACGATTATTTGTTCATGAGAGAAAATATGTGTACAGCTGTTTCAGAAAGACCGCAATTCATTTTTTCGTCGATTTTTATTTATTTTTCATTTAAAAACTTCTGTACAACTATCGTCAAAATATTCCAAGTTCTGCTAAAAATATGTTATCGATTGATGAAGCCAACCTTAGCGTAGTTACTAAATCGAATATGTCCGGGAAGGCTTCACACGATGCACGAATGTAGCTTAAGAGTATTGAAGGAAAAAGATATATTTTTAGCGAAAAATGTATTTAATATTTGAACCGAGATACTTGAGGTACCTTTACAAAAAATTATATTTCGATTTATTTTTTCTACACGCAGAGAAAAAACATGGTTATGGTATAGTCACAAGAACTACGTAACAATATATGGTTCCAAAAAACAACTTATGGTTTTTTAATCATTACTATGGTCAGACTAGGCAACGGAGGCGTTAAGGTGGTCGCGTATGCAGATGACGTTGTAATCCTTATCAGGGGTTAATTTTTAACCACGATAAGTGACCTTATGGAATCAGCATTAGGCCAACTACTCGCTTGGCCGAAAGACAACGGTCTGGGCCTAAACCCTGGAAAGACCGAACTTGTTCTCTTCACCAGAAGATATAAAATTCCGGAATTTAAACTCCCAAAAATATGTAGCATTACTCTGGAATTATCAAAAGAAGCGAAGTACCTCGGCGTCATCCTAGACTCAAAGCTCTCGTGGAAACGTAATGCTGAGAGCAGGATGAATAAGGCCCTATGTGCTTTTTACGCATGCAAAAGGACCTTTGGAAGGAGATGAGGCCTAAAACCGTACATGGTACACTGGATGTACACGGCAGTGATTAGGCCCATCCTCACCTATGGAGCACTCGTCTGGTGGAGAATGGTGGACACTAAAGTTCACCTCTCTCTTCTGGATAAGGTCCAAAGGTTAGCGAGTCTCTCCATTACTGGTGTGATGAGGTCAACTCCACAGGCCAGTTTGGGGACAATGCTGCATCTGACCCCTCTAGATGTCTATATCAAACACGTCGCTGTCAGGTCGGCCTTAAGACTCAGGGAGTCGGGCGAACTAAGGCATTGTCGTGTTGCACATGGCACCATCCTACGACAGATGGGTGGCAATATCTTGAGGGAGCAGACTGATTACTTAACCCCTGTTATGGACCTCGACAAATCGTTTGTCGTGAAGATTCCTACCAGGGATGAATGGAAGGAGAACTCTGTAATTCGGAACAATGCGGTTTCAATATTTACGGATGGCTCCAAGATAGATACGGGGACCGGATCGGGGATCTTCTCTGAGGATCTTGATCTTTCAATTTCACTTAGGCTTCCCGATACCTGCACCGTGTTCCAGGCTTAAATATATGCTATATCAGTAGCGGCAAGGAAAATTGAGGAACTTGCGATGGAGGCGTCGACGATCGATATTTTCCTAGATAGTCTAGCCGCCATTAAGGCCCTTAACTCAAAAGTAGTGAAATCTAAATGTGTGTTAGCTTGCATACAATCTTTAGCCCTACTTGAACGACATCGTATAATGATAGTGTGGGTTCCAGGACATGAGGGCATTCGTGGAAACGAGATGGCCGATCAATGTGCGAGGAACGGTTCGAATCTGGATGTGACGGTTGCCCAAGGGGAAATCAGTATCCCATTGGCCGAAATGTCTAACATACTGGGAGAATGGTCGCTGAAGGAAACGACTCGCAGGTGGTCTATACTAACCACTTGCAGATTATCTAGAATCCTTTGGCCCTCAATTGATAAAAAAAGGACAAAGGCACTACTGATCCTCGAGAAAAGCTCGTTAGCACTTCTGGTTGGTGTTATAACGGGACACTGTATGATCGGACGTATGTCGGAGCGTATGGGAATCTCTCGTGGAGGGTGCTGCAGAAGCTGTATGGATGAGGAAGAGGAGGAATCAGTTCAACACCTTCTCTGCGACTGCCCGGCTCTTCAAGAGCGTAGGGTCAAAGATTCTTCCAGGACCTGGACTGTCTCAGGGATGTGACACTGAGTATCCTATTAGGCTTTGTGAAAAGCTCCGGGTGGTTTACAAGAACCACCGGTATCGGAGTTCTTTAGGCAATGGTGGGGGTTGACGATCGTTGGGGCATCACAATGGGCCTTATTGGCCTCCGAGTGAACTCGCGTTTTTGCGGGCGGCCCGTTTAACCTAACCTAACTTAACCATGGTCACGACAAACAAGTTTTCGTTTGAACTTCTCAACCACAACCTAAGTCTTATTAGTATTCCATAATAAAATTGTATTTATAACCATTATATATTATTCGTAAACAAATTATGATAAGTTTGCTCATATGTAACCACAGTAGGACTAAAAACAAACAAATTATGTTTGGTTTTTATGGGGTTTTGTGTTTAGTTTTTAAAATTATTAGAATCTAATTTTACGGGTTTCTTTCAAAAAATAATAATGTATTAATTGAATTTCTTCTCATATCGAATGCTTAAAAAATAAACTAATAAATAATTTTGTGTGTTATTAAAAGGTTTATTTATATAAACAAATAAGTAGGGTTTTTATGTTTTTATATCTCAATATGTTTTTTAATTTGTTTCATAATAAAATTTTTATATTTTGCAATGTTTTTTTTTTAAGTTGGGCAATATTCCGGTTCTAACATAACAATATTAATTTTACGGTAATAATAATTGGTTTGACTACAAGCATATAACTTAATCATAATATGTTGCTCTTAGGTTGTTATTACCTCAGTCATGCTTTTTCTTTGCATGTAGGACTGATTTTTTCTACCACTATTTTATTTTAGGACATAAAACGATATGATTTTGAAGTTTTAAGCCTTCCATATAACAGGCTGAGACTTGTTCCAAATGGATCGTTTGTTCGAAGTAAGCTAAACTTCGATCTATAGTTTTAAAATGTTTTACGTAAACTTCCAGAAGAATAAATACTTTTAATGTCTTCTTTAAGAACAAACAACATCTGCTCAAATACTTTGTTGCCGAATCAAGCTTAACAAAACACGCAGTTGCTGCCTTGTAATTGGAGCTCATGTTTGGTGGTTTGTTGAAATGCAGTCATAAAATTAAAATTTCCCTTCAAACTAAAGAAAATTATTAAAAAGTTCATTATCTAATCGTTAAATACAGCTGCCGCTTGTTGTTTAACAAACCATTAAATTAAAAACTAGAGACTTTTGAAAAAACGCAATATCCAGAATATAAAAATTTTTGATTACACTCAATTCAAAATGTAAGTTATTGTTTACACACTACAATTCCTTTGAAATTAACATAAACATTTGCCAGCTCCCTATTCTGCCTGTTTACTTTATCCTTCTTCAATTTACATAATTTTCATGATCAATTGTTATGAAGCAATCAGTATGTTGTTTGAATGTTGAATTTGTTTATTGCACTCGCAGTTTATTTGTTGATTCTTTATATTGTTTAGATTATAAAACATGACCTTTCCAATTGCCTGGCAATAAGAAAACCAATAAGTATTTGTATTTCAAAACTACATGTTTTGAAGGATTGTCTGTCATTAAAACACTTTGAATATCACATTCACATCACCGAATACAACTGCACAACGACTGATAAAGTGAGTGGCAGTTGAGTGATACTTGATGTGTTGTGTATTGATCAAGATATTTTGAGGGCAGCATTTAATGGAATCGACACAAAAGGGTTGAAACATGCTTCATATCACTTATATTTAAAACATACCAACCCTACAAGTGTTACCCTTTATTTTTGAATGCAACGATACTATCGAGGTATCGATACCTCTACTCTATACTTACTTTTGTAGTATCTTCATTACTGAACTGAAGCTAGTATTTTGAGGTACATCCTAAAAACAATAATTTTACAAGGTATTTGCTTATTGGATTCTTGTTGCAGTGGCTTCCGCTTAGATTTTCAAAACAAGCTGTTCAGAAAATTCTGAAATCGAAACAAATGTTTGGGGTACCACTGTACTTTTCAGGTTTAAATTGTTTATTTATAGTGCAATATACATATTAATAAATAATAAATCAAATTAAAAAAAATGTGGATGTGGTAGGAAATTAAGTTTACAAGTCAACTAAGTTCGAACTTAACTAAAGGCTGAAACTATAGGCTGCAGTGCCAAATCGTATCGTCAATTGGGTAAAAAATAGGACTGTGACAAAAACACATTACAGAAATATTAAGAATCCATGGGAATTCGAAAAAGGAAGAAAAAACAGTAACATTCACCACCGAAACATAACAGAAGACTATGAAAAGCAGGTTACGCAAACTCTCCAAAAATTACTTTTCCTCCTCACCAGAGTACAAATGCGTGATGGATGACGAGTCATATTTCACCGTCGCAGGCAATGAATGGCAGCCAAAATATTACTTTAAGTCTTCCAGATACAAAGCACCTGAAGAAACTAAGTTTATCCGAAAGAAAAAGGTTCCAGGAAAAGTTTTGTTGTGGTTAGCCGTAAGCGAACGCGGCATCAAAGAAGCAGTTTTTTACAGTTGGTTTAGCTGTGAATGCCCAAGTTTATAATGAAAAATGTTTGTCAGCTCTTAGCAACTACATGTATCCAAAATAATAAATCTTTAATTAAAATAAGTTGTATTACAAATATATTGGTTACTTTTAACTTTGTTCGGTTTTCATTCACCAAACGTTAGGTGAAAATGTGAAACATTGGTTTACATTTGCGACATCTTACATCTACTCGTACAATATCCTCAATACCTAATAAATAATTCTTGCAAAAAAAAACCGACTTCAAAACAGATAGAAGGGCACCAATTCTAAACTAAAAATGTAAGAAGTAATCTGTAAAAATTAGATTTAAACCAAATAAAAGATGCGCCAAAATTAGAGGGAAAAAATAAAGACTATTGAATGTCAAGCCTCTCCCTATTACTGTTTAAAAGTTAAGTTATTTTCACCAGCATCCGTCTTGTATGGGGACACCATTCAAGCCTCTGTCTATAACGGTTTCAAAGATAGGGGCACACAGATCAAATAACATCACCTATTCGGACACCCTTTAATTTACAATGTTAAATTAAAGACCAGTTGTTATAGAGGACTTGGTCACAAAGATTCTTTGTAAATTTCAACTATCTGTCTATAACGGTTAAAAAGTTTAACCATATATATCAAATTACATGAACTATTGGGACACCCTTTACATTATAATTGCAAATATTTATAATTGTTATCATACCAGAGAAAGTAGTGGACATTCTGCCTAATTTTCAAGTGTTCGTGTTTAACGGTTCAAAAGATAGGACCATATAGATCAAATTACGTATTTTATGGGGACACCCTTTAATTTCTAACTTCAAATTGTATACTTGCTATAGTGGACTTTGCAATACAGGTTCCTTGTAAATTTCAGCTGTCTGTCTCTAAAAGTTTGGCCACATACATAGAATTACATTAACTATTGGGACACCCTTTAAGTTCAAAACTCAAAATTTTATACTTTTTGTTATAGCTGACTTAGCACTACAGGTTCTTTGTAAATTTCAGCGGTCTGTGTACAACTATTCAAAAGTATGGCCATATACATCAAATTAAATGAACTATTGGAGCACCCTTTAAAATTTTGAGTATTTATACATTTTATTATAACGGTCATAGTAGTCGACATTCTGTCAAATTTTCAAGGTTTAGTCTATAACGGTTCAAAAGATAGACCCAAATAGGTCATATTATGTCACCTATGGGGACACCCTTTAAATTTTAAATTTATTTTTTTTATTAATTTCTGCTGTTGGGAGCTATAGCGGCACGCAGTTTTTTTAAATTTTAATTTGCTGCCCTTTACGGTTCTTAATACACGTAAAAAACATGTATGTTGTATGGGGACACCCTTTAATTTTTAATATAATGAACTGTTTTTAAAATGGGACCAACCTTGAAGCATAACCTTTCAAATAAAGCAAAAATTTTAAAATCGGTTCAGAAATGGCTGAGTTCTGCGGTTACATACATAAAAAAAAAGCAACATGCCGACGAATAGATAACCTCCTTCTTTTTTGAAGTCGGTTAAAAATGAAAATATTGATTTACATTGGTATAATTAGCATTCGTGTGACGATCATTTTTAAACAAATATTTCTTTATATTTTTTCCACACAAGAATCATTTTGTTAGTGATGCCACTTTAGTAATTTAATTTATTGCCGTTTTTATAGTGATGAAACTAAAATAATAGAAAGATGTAAACTGGAACACTCTGAGATAGGAACATCTTGTAAAGATATTGAAAAATGTTGAATTTTAGCCCTGTGTAATTCTTATGGAAAGATGTCAACATCTACCATCAATTATCTTGTCAAAATAGTAAAAACTCACGTTATTGTCCATGATTTAATAATTAAAATTTATTAATTGAATTCAATCATGATTCTGATTGCCTTTTTATAATAATGAAAAAAAAACAAATTGTGTATGAATTTTTAACAAACACATATATGTATACATAGTACATGCAAACAAATTATTACATTTTTTTTCAAATTTATCTGCCATTTTATCAGTGATGACACTAAAATATTGAAATATGTTAGACGGGACAAAATAATATCGGAACATTTTTGAGAATTGATGGTGGATGTTAGATGTTGAAAAGTGTGAAAAGACTATAACCGAATATCTATATTACATGTAATAAAATAGTAACTAATTTCCATATGTCTGCTTTTTTTGCGTTCGCATCACGTATAAACTACTGGATGGATTTTAAAAAACTTTGTGAGGAGGTATCTTAGTATCATGATCCCAGGAATATAAAGATGAGATCTTAAATGAACTAAACCAAAAATTTAATGATATCAATAGTGAAATTCGTTCACTCGACGATAGGATAAACTACTTGTTAGCTGAAACTGGCGATATAAAAATCATGAGGGAGGAAATTAATACTTTAAAATCTAAATTAAAAAATCAAGAAAATCAAGCGGTTTCCTGTGAACTTCGTATAAATGAAATACCGTACAATGCTAACGAAGATCTTATGAACATATTTAGCAATATATGTAGGACAATCAATGCATCTATGCCTAATATTAAAAGTATATACAGATTACGAAATCAAAATAACAAACGAGCGCATTTCTCAAAGGATGCTGTAATAATAGTAAAGATGTGGTCCGCATTTGATAAAAATTACTTCCTCAAATCTTTTGCAAAACACAGGAAGCTTGATAAAGGTTTCTCTTTTCGCCTCAAAGACATTGGTATGAATTCAGAAAACAAATTCTACGTTAATGAAAACTTGACGCAGTCCAATTTTAATATACTGCGTGCTGCAATTAAACTTAAAAAAAGTAAAGCTATATGCAGTGCTTTCACTATGCGAGGTTTTGTATATATAAGAATACAACCTAATGATAGCTTGATCCAAATAAATGAAATGGAGCATCTGAACCAGTTATTTCCAACTGACTTTCGTGAGGAGCAAGCTGACCTGTCAAATTTACCAAATAATGCATAATTTCCATAATATAATAATTCATAAAAATATTGTTTTACTTATTTTATATATTATATTACTTTTACCCATTCTAAAGTATTACTTTTTAACTCTTAAGTATAATTTAACCTTTTGCGTTGCCAACTTAATTCTTAATGATAACTACAAATAATAATTACCGTTCCAAAGATAGTGTATTCAATTTGCTTCGGATTTTAACAAAACAAAGAAGGGGGCTAAATATCGTGCATATTAATGCACAGAGTCTACACAACAAAATAGATGAATTTCGATATATATTTGCATCATCTGATGTAGATATTATATGCATCTCTGAAACCTGGTTTCCACTGGATGTCAACGATTCTATTTATTATCTTGAAGGATTTAAACTTTACAGAGCAGATAGAAAAGTGATAATTAATGGACGTGAATCAAAATCTAAAGGTGGAGGTGTAGCAATATATGTCAGATGTGGCATTAAATGTATGGTGAAAGAGAAAACGCTTATTGGAGGCGAAATTGAGTATTTATTCCTAGAAATTTCAACCAAACAAAAGCGAAAACTACTGGTGGGAAGTATTTACAGGCCACATAGAGACATTCGATTCGATTCGTTTACAAATCTGTTGGAAAATATTTCCCTTCAATATGATGATATTATTATTATTGGTGATTTCAATTGCAATTTACTCGCCAACAATGCGTTAGTTGATCCAATGTCATCATTAGGTCTTATGCCCGTAAACATAACTACTCCAACGCACTATCGCTGTTCCAGTAATAGTCTAATAGACTTAGTATTTGTAAATAAAAAAACCAAAATTCTACTATATGATCAAATTTCAGCACCGGTATTCTCCAGCCATGATTTGTTATTCATCACGTATGATATATATTTAGAGAAGCAGGCATCGTCCTTCAGCTATAGGGATTTACATAATATTGACTACAATATTTTGAATTTCCACTTTCAAAATATCAACTGGTATCAGATTTATACTCTCGATAATATTAATGAGCAACTATGCATCATGCAAGATAATGTAAATAAATTATTTGAATTAAGTGTGCCCCTAAAAACAAAATACATAAAGGCAAATAAGGTACCATGGTTTACATCAAATATTAAAAATTTAATAAACAAACGTAATACTGCTTATAAAAGGTGGAAGAGATTTAAAACTACTGAACTCTATAGTATATTTCGCACAGCCAGGCAAGAAGTTGTTAAAGGTATAAAAAAAGAAAAATCCTTATATTATGAAAGAAGATTCTCTTCTGCTCTTGACAACCGTTCTAAATGGAAAGAAATAAAGAAAATTGGCATAGGACAACCCACAACGCATGAAATAATGGGTGATTTTTTTGAGGTTAGGATTTTCATGCATTAGTATTTGACAGATCACGTGAGATTTCAGACATGGTGCCAAAGAGAAAGATGCTCAGTATGCTTTGACATTTCATCATGAATAGACTTACTAACGAGCAACGCTTGCAAATCATTGAATTTTATTACCAAAATCAGTGTTCGGTTCGAAATGTTCAAATGTGACAAATTTTGTTCAGCGATGAGGCTCATTTCTGGTTGAATGGCTACGTAAATAAGCAAAATTGCCGCATTTAGAGTGAAGAGCAACCAGAAGCCGTTCAAGAACTGCCCATGCATCCCGAAAAATGCACTGTTTGGTGTGGTTTGTACGCTGGTGGAATCATTGGACCGTATTTTTTCAAAGATGCTGTTCGACGCAACGTTACGGTGAATGGCGATCGCTATCGTTCGATGCTAACAAACTTTTTGTTGCCAAAAATGGAACAACTGAACTTGGTTGACATGTGGTTTCAACAAGATGGCGCTACATGCCACACAGCTCGCGATTCTATGGCCATTTTGAGGGAAAACTTCGGAGAACAATTCATCTCAAGAAATGGACCGGTAAGTTGGCCACCAAGATCATGCGATTTGACGCCTTTAGACTATTTTTTGTGGGGATACGTCAAGTCTAAAGTCTACAGAAATAAGCCAGCAACTATTCCAGCTTTGGAAGACAACATTTCCGAAGAAATTCGGGCTATTCCGGCCGAAATGCTCGAAAAAGTTGCCCAAAATTGGACTTTCCGAATGGACCACCTAAGACGCAGCCGCGGTCAACATTTAAATGAAATTATCTTCAAAAAGTAAATGTCATGGACCAATCTAACGTTTCAAATAAAGAACCGATGAGATTTTGCAAATTTTATGCTTTTTTTTTAAAAAAAAAGTTCTCAAGCTCTTAAAAAATCACTCGTTAGATGTAGATATAAACGTATTAAATCATAAGTTCGTAAATACGGAAATACCAGAACCAATACTGAATGTATATGATGATCTCTGTACTGTTTCTATAGAAAATAAATTTAGTTTTCGATGTGTGAGCCAAAGCGAAGTTTTCACAAGTTTTTCTTCTGTAAAGTCGGATGCTGTGGGAGTGGATCGAATGTATCCTGCCTTTTTGAGGGTTCTTATGCCAAAATTATTACCATTTGTTACGCATATCTGCAACACAATCTTAACAAAATCTATATATCCACAAGACTGGAAAATATCCAAAGTTGTCCCTATACCAAAAATAAATAACGAATTTAGGCCTATATCAATTCTTCCTTTCTTATCCAAAGTAATGGAAAAGATAATGAGTAGGCAAATGAATGAATATATTAAGAAGCAGAATCTCTTAACGAACATGCAATCGGGTTTCATTGAAGGAAAAAGCTGTACTACCGCTCTAATAGACGTAGTAGAAAATATAAGAGCCGACCTTGACAAGAATATGGTATCGTTTTTAATATTACTTGACCATAGTAAAGCGTTTGATACGGTGGATCACAAAATTCTATTAAAGAAGCTAGAAAAATTATTTTATTTTTCGCAATCTGCATGCAATCTCATAAGATCTTATCTTACTGATCGTTCTCAGGTTGTCAATCTCAATGGCGAGTTTTCAGAAGCGGTTTACTTAAATAGAGGAGTGCCACAGGGATCAATACTTGGATCCTTATTATTCTGCTTATACATTAATGATTTACCGGACACAATAAAACAATGCAAGGTACAAATATATGCAGATGATGTGCAAGTTTACAAGAGCAGTGTTATAAGTGACATCTCTTTATGTGTGGAAAATATTAATAAGGATTTATCTAACATAAGCATATGGGCGGCAACCAATGGGCTAAAAATTAATCCATCTAAATCTAAATGCATCTTTATATGTAAAGCAAAAACAACTTTGAATAATGATGTAGAAATAAAAATAAACAGTGATACCATCGAGTTTGTTAATTCTTCAAAAAATTTGGGCGTTATTTTTAACAACAAACTTACATGGTGTAACCATATAACCTGTTTAGTAAAGCTGCGTTTACATTGAGTGTACAAGTCATATGTACTGTCAAAATTGCTATCCATATGGAATTTCATGTGTATGTCAAAATCAGTGTTTTACATACGGTTTATAATTTTTGTGTTCAGACGTAAACATGTTACGTACATATGACATAACCTCCTGTTGTTGAAAACAAAATCAAATCTTTAAAACAGCTGGTCTTCAAAGTGTGGTATAGATGGATTATTTTTTTAAATTATTAGGCTATATAATAAAACTAATAATAGGTTTATTGGGAATTGCTGTAATAAGTTATTAGGCAATTTTTCATATTTTTGCCGCCATTTTATTTTATAAGAAACCCGCTAGTGATGTCAACTATGCAAAGAACTACCGTTTTGTGTTATCATTTGGGAGCTTCTACAACAGTACAGAAATCAATTTGTAAGAGAGAAATTATATAAAAACAAAAAATAATTATAATAAGTAATACAATAAGTATTAATTAATATCATTTCAACCATATCAGCATCAATTAAATGAATAACTTTGTTGATGTTAATGTCTATTTATTTTCGCTCTTTTTTATTAGGAATAAAATATTTTTTATCCCTACTCTTATGACAATAGAAAAGAATTAAATTTCTTTAAAAAGCCGTTGCTTTTGAAAACGAAAGAACTCCATTTTATTTATTGCATGTAAGTTTAATAAAGTTTTGGTATGCGCCAATGTAGTTGTCTCATTTTCAAAGGGAATGTTTGATGAAAACGTTGATTTTCTTTTACTGGAATGTTACTATAATACCAAAAAATTTAATAGTTTATTTACTTACATATGTACATTTTTTATTTCAATATCATTTTATTCTTCTTTGGTACAGCAAAGCAAAAAATCATAAAAAAAACTAAAATTATATTTAATTTTAAAGTAAAAAGTGGAAAAAGAAAGAAAGAAATTACAATACTTATATTTCCTAGGTTACATAGCGTAGTTTTTTCACCATAGTTGCAGTATGATTGCTAAATTCTTATAATGCTTCTCAATATATTGCAATATAAAAAATAGAACTATTCAACATGGATTAAAAACATAAAATTATGTTAATTTGTAATAAGATTTAGGTTTTATTCATTTTTTTCGCAAAATGGAGTTCTCTCATTTTAAAAAGCAAAGTTGTCCAAAGTTGTTAATTAGTTAATATTACAGTTTACACAGTTACCGTCTTAAAAAAGATTTGAAAAATAATGCACTATAGTAAAGTAAAATTTTCATTTAATTCAGTCTGTCTTAGTACCGGTAATATAGATAAGCACACCTTGCCTTTCATCACTATAGATTTATGAAATTGTGTTCTCAACTTCTATTAAAATTGAGTCATTCCTATAAAAATGTCCCTTATACCCTCCTGGCCCTAGTTTTGAAAACAGACATATCCCAATGGACCCACAAAAATAAAGATCTGTCTATGTTTTAGATATCATTAAATTCGATTTGGCCATGATTGACGTACAAATAATCAAACTTGCAAATAGATATATAATATATGTATCTATATTAGATTACATAACTTTATTATTAATATCACCTATGAGGTATCGATATAAATCTTTGAACATTAACAAAGATTTATTCTAACAATAGTTAGAATAAAGATATTGGTTAATTTTAAACTCCTTAAACTCATGATAAAAATGTATGAGCGGAATTTTTGAAAATAAAAGTGAACATCACTGAAAACAGCTGTTGTCATATAGTTTTACACATCAAATAGAGCGTGCTTTAAATAAAAAACTAACACATGTTATTGCACATAGGTAAATAACATATGTTATGTTTCAAGAGGTTTACACTATATGTATAGTTTTACATATGGAAAATTTGACATTCCATATGACTTGTACACTCAATCTAAACACACCTAAAGCAGAGTGTATGGAATGTTAAGAAATCTTTGGGCAGTCAAGTACTCGACACCGTTCAATATACGAATGTTACTTGCTAAAACCTATGTAATACCAGTTCTCCTATATGGCTGTGAAATCTATGCTAACTGTGACAGCTCTGATTTTCATAAACTTTATGTTGCCTATAATAGCATCGCAAGATACATATTCAATAAAGGACGTCGTGTATCAATATCGAGATTTTCTTACCAGATCTATAAGATGAGTTTTGGAAACTTACTCAAGTTTAGATGTTTGATATTATTGCACAGAATTATAACAACTAAACAACCAGATTATTTATTTGATAAATTACGTTTTTCTAGATCTACTCGAGGAAAGAAACTAATACAACAAAAACATACAACTACTCTATCTCAGAGACAATTTTTAATATACTGCACTAGTCTTTGGAACCTGCTTCCCAATCAAATACAAAATATAAGCAACGCAAATAGGTTTAAAGTTGAGCTACTGAACTACTTTAGTTAGGGTTTTTATTGATTTTTTATAATTTTTGTTTTTTTAATTTTATACCTATCACGTATCCACATTTTTATGTAGTCTTTCTTAATTGTTACTTTTAAGTTAAACTTTTTGTTTTTTGCTTTATTAATTATATGTACTATGATTTCTCACTAGCACTGTAACTTATAAGATATTTTTCTTGTTGTGCTAGGCTAATAAATAAATAAATAAAATAAATAAATAAAAAATATTGGAATAAATAATAAATTCGGGCTGATATTTTTAATGTTTGCCATATTGAATAATTTGTGAAAAAAATGTCATCATCGTCACAAAGAATCAAACACAATGTTACAAAATGAAAGGGCTTGAAATAATAAAATTTTTAATAAATTTCACAATTTACAACATTACAGTTCGTTATAAAAAAATTAGGTCATTTTTTGAGATGACATATGTTTAACACACAGTATTCATCCTCTTACATAATAAAAAGTTAAGTTTGTAACGAAACAAATGTTTTAATGTTAAAGCGAAATCTTGAAATCGCATTCAATTATTGACACAATTCTTTTGTAAGCTTTTAAGAAATACTTAATAAAGAAGACAACATATTGGATAAAAAGTATTATAAATTTCGACAAACACGAGAAAAAAGAAGAAAACAGATGTTTTAATTACTCAACTCTTTAGGGAAAAACACCCTTTCAATTTGTTTTACTTTTCAGTTTCATTGTTTTTTTTTTTTTTGTCACAAAATTAAGAATCTTTTGTCTTAAATGCCGAAAATATAAAGAAGAAGAAGAGAAAACCACAATTCAATTTTGTCGGCGTACTTTAAGTAAAGCTAATTAATTGTGAAACAATTTTACAAGGCCTTATTATATTATTAGCAAATCGTTGTCAGATTGGTAAGTTTATAATTATATAAGAACCCCGTTAAGCTATTTGATATCATTACGAAATTTTACCGTACATCTCGCAATATTGCCTTACCCACCATGAAATCATTCGCTTAGTCACCGAAGTCTTTGGCCTTGCAATCTGGTGCAAAAACAGATAATGTGCTCCACAGTCTTCAGCTTTTCCTAATCTTCGTACATCCTACAAATATCGAGATAGTCCATTAATACTTTCTTGCTAAAAGCATGTTGACTTATGCAATATCCAGTGTGGGCCACATTCCATTTGAAACCCTAACTAGAGAGGTAGAGCCTCTAGGACTTTTTGAGTTCCCTGTATCCTTCGCCACAACGTTTATTACGCATACTCCCTTTAAAGTCTTAAGCGCTGCTTCATAATAATTCTCTAAGTCACCTCTAGTCATGTGCTCAGATACTAATACCTGGACTTGTAAAACCACTATAGGCTAAGCCTCGAACACACCACACTTATCCAGCCCAGCCCAAACAACCCATCGGATTCTCACAATCCACACCCGGGAATTTTATTGGTGGTGTTTTTTGAAAATTAATTAATCATGTTGATAATTATTACAAATTCCTATATTACGTCATTTCACCAAAGGACATTATTTTTAAATTGAACTTTTAAGATTCAAAATTTTGCGTTATTAAACAAAAACAACGAATTTTAATTATTAATAATTTTTCATTTCAGATACTCATTGTTGAAATTATAACATCGAAAAATCAAGAAAAATATTTGAATGGCAACTCGACCCAAAGACGATACGTTTTTATGGATTATGAAATCCCCGATTGGTTAGTTGAATGTTACAAGAAATTAGGTATTTTCGGGTTTGGTGCCGCTGTCAGTCAATTGACAACTGACATTGCAAAATACTCGATTGGGCGTTTAAGGCCACACTTTTTGGAGGTAAGTGATCGCAAAATTGTTATTTACTAGATAAAACTGGTCCGCGATGTTGGCCCGCAGGTCAGAAATAAAGCTTATACAATTCTTGATACATATATAAAATACAGCTCTTTTGTGAAAATTACCACGTCTTCAAAATTTATACCGTTCAGTTTTGTAAATTTATAAAACACTAAGTTTAAGTTTTAAGTTTAATTCACTAATAAAATAACTTCGGAAATTCCCCAAAAAATATCAGAATTCATCAAAACTTTCTAACCGACTTCAAAATAGACAAAGGTTATCAATTCGTTTGTATGTTGTTTTTTAAAATTAAAGGGTGTCCCTATACATCATACATAATTTTCACGTGTTTACAACATATATATATTTTAACGCAAAGGCCACCAATTTAAAATTTTAAAAAAGTGGGCAACTCTATAGCATCCAATAATAAAAAAAAACTTAAAATTTAAAGGGTGTTTTCATAATTGAAGTAACTTGATTTATATGGCCATTTCTTTTGAACCAGTATAAAAACATTTGAAAATTAGACGAAATGTGTATTACTGTGTTCGTGCTAATAACGATTATAAATATTTAAATTTAGAAATTAAAGGACGACCCCGTAGTTGATTTGTTGTATATAAACAAACAAAATATAAAATTAACAACCAAAGGGTGACGAAAGTACGATTTATTTTCAGCTTAAAAAAAAATTCCTTTTTTTAGAGCGTACTTGTCAGAATTAAAATTAAATATAAAAAAAATATAAGAAATTGAATGATATTTATAAAGTAAATATCTGTGTATATTAAAAAAAGATTTAATCAGTTTTATTAACTATATATAAGGCTAAGGGGAATTTCATTTGTGATTATTTCCAGAAAAGAATTAGCACGCCTGGTCTTTCTGCTAACTTCTAGTGAAAAATACCAGTCTTAGGTGGGAATGGAACCACAACCCTATAGACTGCATAGTGTTTATTGATTTTTTACTTTATGAGTACGAAAATAAGTGTTGTTAACTATCTGAAAATCAATATGAATTTTGGACAATTTATGCATCTTATTTATGGTTATTTTAATTTAAGCTGAATATTCTACAACGGTGTGGGAGTGAATGTGTCTCGCTCTTGGTCGATTTCTTTAAAACAAATTTGGTTTAAACTGTGAAAATTCTTTCTAAAACTAACACTTTTTCCGTCAAAAGCAGCAATTTGTTCAATTTTCTATAGCCGACAAATAAGATCCTAAATACATTTTGAATCTGTATAAGATGCAAAATAATTTTAGTAAAAAAAATGGAAAAAACAAAGCTGGAAAAATTGACAGCAAAATTATATTTTTCGAATATCGAATCATAGAACAAGTTATTTATTGTAACAGGTTTTAAAATACAGATGTCATAAACAGAAGAGTTGTATTTCTGTATAAATGAAAGTAACAAAATTATGGGCCGGTAACAGTTTAATAGATAAATGATGATAAGTATTTTTTATATGGGAAGTACAAGACCCACTCATATTTACCATTTAGTTCAGCCGTTCAGGTCTGGTGTTCGTGTTGCCTTTACCAACGAATACTATTTTAATTTTACCATTAAAGAAGAGAAGGAAACTAGGCCTCTGATCTCCATAAAAAGACATGTCAAGCAGACATTATTTTAATGAAAAAGAAATTTAATTTTTTAAGTTATTTCCCAAAATTTTGTATTTTTAGTAATTATTAATTTGATTTATAAAGTATTATTTTGATGAAAAACATTTTAATTGTTGCCATGTTTTTATTTTAAAAGTCTTTCTATTTAATATTCAATCCTCAACAACAACATAAACGAGTAACGAGATTTGTTTTAATATTTCCTTTGAATTTGCATCTTTAAAAAAAATTATTTAGATGTCGTGTCACAGAATTTTTAATATTACGAGGTTAGTGTAATAATTCTGCTGCTTTTTTTTACTTCCAGGGTAGTATCTTTTAGTGTAACAGTGCTCTTGGTAATTTTTATTTATTGCTGGTCTACTGTCGAATTTTGAAAAAGTTTTGATTTTATCTTCCTGTCGACAGTCTTGTTAATTATAACGATTGTGGGAAAATATGAATTTCGTGCGCAGACATTATTGTTTACAAAAAAAAAACACCCCCCCATAACTGAAACCAAAGAACGGCTTAATAAATACTATGGGGACTCTGAACTTTTAACTTTAATAGTTAAAAAGTGTTTCAGTGAGTTGTTCCGTTGTACGACCAGTACAAATGACGCGAAATGTTCAGATTGCCCAAAAGACGTCATCACGCCAGCAGTAGTCGATGACATCCATGAAGTGATATTGGATGAATGGAGGGAGAATGGAAGTACGTAAGGTGGCTGAAGCTTTTAAACCGATCGGGTACATTTCATTTGGCTTGAATATTTCGGAATAAAAAATCCATCCGTGCGATTGGTAGTAGACTTGGGTAGTTCACGAACGAACTACGTTAAATTGAACTAGTCATCGATTGAACTAAATGAACTAGTTAAATTTTTAATTTGTGGTTTATGTTTGAACTATTAAACAAAATGAACTAAAATGTACGCATTTGCGTGTATTGATGTTTATTTTTTTGACAACAATGTAGTAGAACTGCCATACAATTTATTAACCATTTCAAGAACGTAAGAATTTATAATTTTTGAAAATTATTTGCTATATGATTTTTTATTAAAAGATATTTTCTAAAAATTACAAGACAACCACCATTGGGTGCTTTGTGATTAAGAAAAAGTAGTTCAGAACACAACTCTTAGTTCAAAAGGAAAAAGAGCGTTTGAACAAAAAGATGAACTAGTTCATATTTTAACTTTGAACTAAAATGAGCGATAACTAAAATGAACTATAATGTGCAACTGCTACTCGCAGTCGACCAGAAGCTATAGAACGATATTTTTGAGACGTTTTGTAACTGTAGATGGAACAAGGAATATCACATAACATCAGAAAAGTAAGAGCAATCAGTTGCTTTTACATGTGAACTTGCAATCAAGAGGGCTAAAGTAGGTCTGTCGGAAAACGAGGTCATGACCACAGTTCGTTCTTCAGGTAAAAATTATTGTTATGGACAGATTAAATATTAATTTGTGGCAAAAACGACATCTAGCAAAAAAAAAAGTTCTGTTCTATCAAGGCAATGCACAGATGTGATCAACATTAACGTCGGCACCTACCCGCGCTGGCTCTTATCCGACGGTGGTCTTACCATCGAATAAAATAAAAGCGTGACTAGTGCCCCATTGTCTAGTTCAGCACACTTTACGACAACGTACCATAATGGCACCCAAGTCACACTATACATACTTCACAGTCACAATGGGTAGCCATTTATAGAACATGGTAAACCATGGACCCATATCCTAACCTCTTGTTTAGGGGTTTTTGAAGACCATCTAAATCCTTACTGTTGAGAGAGCAACAACACACTTTAACATCGATCTTAACTACAACCACTACGTAAACCCCTGAAGGGTTCCACACCAACCACGTGCCACAGAGATGAGATGTTTCCTGTGGGGCCACCGGTTCCCAGATTGAGATTCCAGGAACCCTGGCGTCGTGCCCCCATTTTGTCCAAGAGCACTTTGTCAAAACTCTTGTCTCTGTAGCGACAGTTAGTACCTCCGGGGGAGGCAATACACAGGTGCACTCACTATAGCAAATTGAGCCACCAAATGCTACCCCATTTGGAAAGCACTAAAAACAACTAGAGAGACTATTCCTAAATATATCAAGCTTAAAGGGACTATAGTTTTTTCCAAAAACAAAAATCCCTTAGCCAAATGGTCTCGAAATTATCAAATTGCCTTCGTACCATTTGAAGTTTGCATATTGAAGGGGAACTGTATTTGGTTGATAAATAATTTTACCACTGAAATTTGTCGCCAGCTGTTGTCATGCTCTTATGTCAAAACTCATTAAAGCGCTTCTATTTAATATTGCTGCTAATAAGAATGGATTTTTATCTTGAGTCTTCCCTACTTTTCTAAAAAAGACACACAATTTAAATCTTTAAGAGAGTCTTTCGTTGAATTATGAAAGTAATTAGGCGTGGATTTTTAAACAATTCAGTTTTCATTATGCAGATGTTTCTATATTTTAAAGATGTTTCTATATATTTTTAAAGAAAACGTGTATCTTTGATTCTATTTGTGGTTAAAAAATTTTAAGCAAGTTCACTTTCAAGGTCTTTGAAAAAAAATATCAGCGTTCCACAGTACTTTTTTTAGTTATGTATAAAAATAAATTTAAATCGAACAAAAAAATTATCCATAATTATAAAATAATAATGTAAACATTTTAGTTGTATCTTCTCCTTTTGCTTGAGATAAATTTGAAATGATTTAATAGACAACTCTTTTTCCTTGACATTATTAATTTTTATATTGAACTTTAAATAGGCAGGCAGATGGACAAAGAAGCAGACAGATTGAACTGGTACCTTACATTGGCTATGGCTCATTTTTTAAATTAAATGAATATGAATCCAATAATTTGACGTCATATCTTTAAATTGTGATGGAAAAAAGCTCAAGAATATTTTTTTACAAATTTCAACAGTTTATACGAGGAAGACTTTAAAATTATCGTATATAAAATAAATTATTTAAAAAAAGGATCAGAAAGTATAAAGTCGAAAATTTACAGTCTAGCGTTGACAAGCTCTGAAAGCCTTTTTAACTTAAAGAAAATAAAATCTCAACCATCTAAAATTAAAATCCAAAAAGAAACTTAATATTCCTAAAACACTCGAATTTTAAGCAGTGACCCGAAATAACTGTTATTTTTATTTTAATATTAAATTGGTCACAGAAAAAATAACTGCAAAAATTTCGGTCCTGTAGTAACAATTATAAACAACCACAAAAATGTGGTCCTGCCATAACCATTATAAAAGGTTTTTAATTTTTAGATCTTTCATAACCATTAGAATAAATTTTTATTTTTTTCTTATTTTGATAACCATTTGTTGGTCTATTATAACAATTAAAAATGAATTATATTTGGAATTTTTAAATAATATTATTTATTTCTCATAACGCATAATAGAAAGAAAAAGAAAAGTAAAGTTTTTAATTTTTTAAATTTCAAATGGTTACTATGTTTTTTGTTTAGAAATTTTGGATCTTTTTCTTGCTTTCTAGACTTAATAAACTTTACAACAAGCTTTTTGGTTTATTAAATTTTGAGCATAAGAACCTGGGTTTTTATTCGGAAAATTTAAAAAAGTCCACTGACGATCTGGGTAAGCACCAGTGAAATAGCTATATGCTATATGGATACGCTTCACCAATAGTAATCTGTTTGGAGTACTATATAATAATAAATAAAAAAAAAAGGGAATTATGCGTTATGAGAAAAAAATAATAATTAAAAATGAATTTAATTTTTTTTGGTCTTTCATACCATTTCAAAAATGTTGTATTTTTTGGTCTTCTGTAACCATTATAAGCAGCGTTGTCAACGTTGAAATTTCAAAACGCACCAAAGTGGAGAAAAAAATGCACCATTTAAGAGAAAACGTACCAAGTTTTACAATTTCTTTTTTATGTAAAATCTTGAATGAATTAATTTTCCAAAAAAGTATAATATTTTTGTTTTAAAAATATAACAATAAAACAGTCTTAAAGTTAAAGGTTAAAAAAAAAACAAAATTAAATCATAAAACTTAACAAAAATAAAAAAACTAAACAAATATGTTTGTATTCAGTTGTACTAGATAATACATTTTTTATTTCATATATTGCATACACAACTTTTTAAATAGAAATCAGCGATCATTTACAATATACATAGTTTAACAAAAAACCTTAACAATAACATTTAACTTCAGTCCAAAATTCTAATGTTGAATCAATAGTTTTCCATTGCATAAGGTAAACCATTCGCTATCCGTTTTCAATACTAGACAATATTTCGATATCGGATGCAAATTTTACTGCTAATGGCATGATATCATTTTTGCAATGAGATAAAACATTTTTTACGTTTAAAACGATAATTTTTTGTAAAATTTCAACATTAGAAGGCAATCTGGCCCGAATCTTTTCAACTAATTTTTTGGTGAATTTACAACAAGTTTTTGATATATCTTTCTTTGCTTCATTGCTTATTTTCTTTAATGCACAAGCTTCTTCAAACTTAAAACCCAAATAACAATAATCAAATGTATTGATTTCAGCTGTTAAAAAATTCGAATTCAATGTCAGGCTCAGTGAGTTTGGATATCAAAATTTTTAAGAAATTGTGCAAATCATCAAATAATTTAGTCTGGTCGGCATTTTTTCATTCAAATGCGAGATTAACACGTTGCACCTCTTTTAAAATATCGGATAAATATACTAAGTAAACATAGTTAATATCATCATTTTTAATTTTTTTTAGTTGGTTAGATAAAAAATAATGTTGAGATGTTGGAAATGTTTTAAATAGCGTTTTTAATTCAAGCCATATTTTTAAAATTGCTTTGACTTTTCTATTAAAAGCCAACGAGTGTCTGCAATCAATGGAACTCTTTGTCAGTATTTATTAATTGATATATTTGTTCGCATATGATTTGGTATGTCTTAAACATCATTACTAGTTGTTCTTATTATGGTCTGTAAAAATGACTATAATTATATTGCACTGTTGGTGCTACCAAAAATTACAAAAAAGCACAATTTTCGCACAAAAAAATTTAAAAAGCACCTAAAATGGTGCGAAACGCACCAAGTTGACAACGCTGATTATAAGTAACCAAAAAGTTGTTTGGTCTTCTAAAGCTGGTTGGTTAATTGTTTCGGTATAGTTCTTGTTAAAAACTAATAAAGACTTAATTCATTATCATCTTTATTAGGGTTCCGTACCCAAAAGGTAAAACCGTAACCCTAATGTTTTCGCTACAACGTCTGTTCGTCCGTCCGTCTGTCATCTCCTTTTATCTGTGGAATTTTTCACAGAAGATGTATAACTGTTGCCGCTATAGCAACAAATTCTAAAAATTATAGGGTGTTCCGATAGAGACGTTTATTCACGTATATGTGTTTATTTCTTTAACTGTAGGAGGCATACACTTAAAATTTGCAGATAGTAATTAAAACTAAGTTTATATAATATAAACAAGTACACAAAAATAAACCTAAAAATTAAAGGGTGTTCCGATAGTGGCATGATTTGTACGTATATGGCCTTATCTTTTTAGCCGTAATAGGTAGACTCTTGAAATTTTTACAGTAGATGTGTTGCCATCGACGCAATAACAATTAAAGGGTGTTCCACAATAACATGTTATTGACTTATAAAGTAATTATATTTGAACACTAATAGGCTGACACTTAAAATTTACACATATTATACTTTGCATCAAGTAAGGAAAATAAACTTTATATAAATAAAAGGGTGTTTCCTAGATGTCGCGAATTTAAGGATTTTGACCTTGTCTTCTAAACGTTATAGGCAGGCAATTGATATTTACACATGGTATTTAGTACTATGCTCTAGTATAAAAAATAATTAAAAATTAAAGGGTGCCCCATGAGACGTGAAAAAATTAACAACTGGTACTGAACATAGTACGGAACCCTACGTGTGTGAATCTGACTTCGACTTGACTGATTTATTATCATTTGAATTTCTAGAACCCTTTTGAACCATTATAAATATAAAACTACATATATCTTTGAAAATAATAAAGGATACAGTAAAACATTTACAAATATGTATATTTATTTAAAATTCAATTTAAGAAACAGTAATGAACGCAATTTTATTTCAGATAAATTGCAACGTAAGTTACTTAATATAATTTTCAGAGCAGAAACGCTGACTTGTGGTAAGGATTAAATTTGCATTCAGAACTGCATCTTTAGGGAACACCAACTGCGGAAATTTTTGGCCGTTGACGTAACTCATAATTAAAAATAATTTTGTTCGAAAAATGCGTATCTAGATAGTTCTAGCATATTGTTTTGGTTATTAATAATAATTATTGATGATCGAAAAAATAAAAATCTTTTTTATTGGTTATGGAAGACAAAAAAATAATAATAAAATTTTAATGGTTATTAAAGACCTAAAAAAATTAAAATTCATTTTTAATGGTTATACAAGACCAAAAAAAAAATAAAAATATTTTATAAAGATTATAGAAAGCTCAAAAGTTCAATTTGTTAATTATACATAATAGTTATGGCAGACCAAAAAAATATTCCATATTTATAACTGTTATTCAGAGAGCAATTTTAAAAAATTCTTGGTTAATCACTATTTCAGGATTAGTTTAAATATTGGTTACAACGGTTATGTCGCAGATTTTAAGTTATCAAGACTTTTCTGATATTTTTCCTTTGATCAAGAAGCCAATCATTGTGTAAGCAATCGCTTTTAGCAAAGCTTTATCGCTCGTGTTGAACACATTTAAATTTAATTACGATGTATGTTCTGGAATATCAAACTGTAACCGGAATAATTAAAGAAGACGAAATCAAGAACAGTGGTATGAAAAAAGTTAACAGAGTTTAAAAACGTGTAAGAACCACTAGATTACAAAAATTGATTTTAAAAAATGTCAAGTTGCGCTTCACGATGTCTTCGCTTTGATCATAATTACGAAAACATATTTATTTGTCCATTTAACAACCAGAATACGAGATCTAAAAAGTTTTTTTTTAATAAATATTTCGTCGTTTTGATACTAATATTTTTTTGTTTTTCGGAATAGGCTTTTTGAGAGCTTTTAAAAAATATAAGTTTTATATGTTTAAATATGATTTAAAAAACGATTTAACGTAACAATTTTGTTTTAATATTCGTGAACCTTGGTTGAATTGATTGGAATGACCCAAAATGCAGTATTCTACAAAAAATACATTTCTAGCAATATCTCAGAAATTCAGCCAAATCACTGATGGTGTATTTGAATTTTGAATCTAATATAAATTTTAAAATAAAATTGCCACCCCGACTGTGCAGGGTTTCAATAAAAATGATTATTCTAATTTGGTATGTGTTAATTTGAAGACGGGATATGAAAGGGTTACTCGCCATATAGAGTAATTAATAATTATGTTAAAATTAATTCGAGGTAGCTTTTTGTATTTGTATTTTGTATTTTTTATTGAATGATTTTCTAATACAACAAGATGCAACATCTTTTAATTTACAGTATTAGAATCAGTTAAGTTATAATCAATTTAACCCTAGATGGTTACATATATATGCTTGTGAACAAAATAGATATAAATATAGTATATACGAACAATTTTGACAAATTTAAAAGAAAAGAAAATTTTAGTGTTTATTTTAATTGTTACCATTGTAATATTGGAACAAAAGTTTTTTAAATTTATATGCGTTGCTGGTGAATTGTAGGTATGAGGGAAGACGGTTCCAGAGATGTATGGTGAAGATGAAGAATTGATGGTAGGATGCTGTATCACGATATTGGAAGGTAATAATTGAATTATTCCTTAGTGATGTGGTAAAGGTCAATTTGTTATAAAGATGGTAAGGTTCCTTCGTAGTGATAATTTTATGTAGAAAAGTTAGATTTTTTAGTTCCAGATAGTTATCGAGTGTAATTCCAAATATACGTTTTGAGAATGAAGAAACACTTTCAAATCGTGTTAGGCCATAAACATAACGTGTAATATTGTTAAAAGTAGTGTTAATCTTTCTTTTTTCCTTTAAATTACAACTTGCAAAAATTTCTGATGAATACCGCAGTGTGGGTATAAGGAACGTCTTTGCTAACATCATCCTTATTTTCGGTGGTGTGTAGTTATGACTTGGCCATAGACTTCTGAGCATACCATATGTTCTTCCACAGGCTTATGTAATATGATCGGACCAGTTAAGCGACCGATTGAATGTGACTCCAAGATTTTTTATAGTGGTTACAATATCAATTTTGGTCTCTCCCAGGTAGATATTAATGTCATCACTTAATGATACGGATTTTTTGCAAATGATAATACATTTTGATTTCTTTGGATTTAATCGTAAACCATTGGCAGACGCCCAGGTAATAACTCTATTAAGATCTTGATTGAGTTCGTTAACTTTTTCATGAATAAGATCCTTGGAACTACTGAGGTAAATTTGAACATCGTCTGCATACATACGAATACGACAGTGTTGGATTTGCTCATGTAAATCATTTGCATATAATGAATACAATAATGGACCAAGTATAGACCCTTGAGGAACACCTCTAGGCAAGTGCAAAGGCCTTGATGTTCTGTCTCTATTTGTAACTGATTGAAATCTATCCGTCAAGTATGATTTAATTAACTTTGTCGCTGTGGACGAAAAGTTAAATATTTTTTTGAGTTTCATAATTAATGTTTTGTGATCCACAGTGTCGAATGCTTTTGAGTGATCTAACAAAACTAGAAGGTAATTTTGTTGTCATCAAGATTAACATGGATATTTTCAACCACTTCCGTTAAGGCTGTGATACAACTATGATGTGGCCTAAAGCCAGATTGCCGATCAGTCAAAAGCTCGTTTTAGTAAATATATTTGAAAATTTGTTTATGTAAAATCCGCTCGAAGACTTTAGAGAGATAGGGAAGAATAGATATAGGTCTATATTCTTTATCTGATTTTAGCACTGGTATTACTTTGGCATACTTCCATTCTGTTGGATATGTGCTGGTGGTGACTATGGTATTAAAAATATGATATACATAACTTATGATCCATGGGAGTATAATTTTTATGAATCTATGATGAATATCATCTGGCCCAATGGCATTGGACTTAATTGACCAGAAACCTTCAAATACTTCATTTATGTGAAAGCACATAACGTTAAACGGATTTTCAGGCGACGTAACAGCAAGATTATATGTATTATAATAGCTATGTTGTACTGGAGATTGAGGTATATTCACAAATTTCTCATTTAGGGAACTGACGTCTATTTCATTAGTATGAACTTTCTTTCCAATAATGCCAATATTACGGATTTGCTTCCAAGTTTGTTTTGTGTCGATCGCATTGTTGAATTTGCTCCTATAATATGAAGACTTTTCCTGCTTTATTTTGGAGGCAGCTGCCTTTTTAGCAGCTCGAAAATTGCTAAACAATTCATTTGTGCAGTAGCGTTTCCATCTGTAATATAAATTATCGCGATTTTCTATAAGTAGCTTTATCTCCGCTGTGAACCATGGTGTAATTTTTTGTTTTGTATATTTTGTATTTAATGGGACGTGTTTATTATATATCGATAAAATGATACTATTGAGTAACTTTACTTGATCATTGGCAGATTGGATATAGTAAATATCATTCCACGGAGCATTACTAAGATCTGCTTCAAGAGATGCCATATCTATTTTATTGTAATCTCGAAAGGAAAACTTTTCATTGTACCGCACAACGTTAAAATTGTAAGACATAAAGATAAGATCATGCTTGGAGTAAACTGGTGCAGCTAACTGGTCGTAGTGCAGAACTTTACTACTATTATCAACGAAGAAAATGTCAAGCAATGTAGAATTGGTCGCTGTATAGTGTGTTGGTGTTGAGCTGTTTACAGCAGATAAGTTGAAGGAGGCCATAGTAGAACAAAGATTCAATCCAGTTTGAGTTAGTATATTACTATTGAAATCACCTGTTATTATTATGTTAGTGTATGCCACAGTATGTAATTCTAGCTCAGTTACAAGGGAATCAAGTTTGATATTATTATTTGGTCTGTAGACATTACCTAGCAACAAGTTCTCATCCTTTGAATTCAGCTCTACAAATATGTATTCAACATCATTCTTAGCTTGAAATTTTGAGATAAGCTTACACGATATGCTGTTTTTAATATGGATTGCCACTCCTCCAGCATTTCCATCACGATCACATCTAAAGATTTTATAACCTCGTAGTTCGATCAGTTTGTTATTATGGGCTTCGTTAAACCAAGTTTCTGAGATGCACACAGCATCAATACCAGAGTCTTCAAAAATGTAGCGAAATTCATCGATTTTTCGATATAAACTTTGTGCATTTATATGACAGATGGAAAAACCAGAAAAGCGTTTTGCAAATATTCGCACCATATTATAGTTACCTTCCCTGGAACCAAGTTGATTAGTTGAAGAATTTATAACTAAAAAATTGTGTAGCAACGCAATAAGTACTAAAAAACTTTTTTTTGACAAGTAAATTAGTTAAAAGGTTTAAAAAATGTTTATATGTCACGATATAAATGATAAATAATAAATGTTTAATAAATTATATATATCATTAAGAGTAGCATTAAAAGTTATGAAAGAGATTGTTCGGCTCCAAATCATCTTAACGAAAAAGCTGGTCTAAATTCTCTTGAAACTCTACTAAAATTGTATCATCATTATGAAATTTCTTAATGTATACAAGACCTCTGAGCGTATAGGCTGACTGAATTTTATTTTCCCTTTTCATACGCAGAGCAGCTTTGAATATCCTGTAGTTATTTGGTGTTAGATTTTCATTTATGTAAATTGGTTGATCGCTTTGTATATCAGCATGGTTTAAGGTTTCCGTTTCTTATTTTAGCTTAGAGACGTGAAATGTATAAATTTTGAATTACTTTTATTTAAATGCAATTTTATTTGTTTTCCATTTAGTTTTTTATTTAAAAAACTATGTGAAATATTAAAAAAAAAATATTATTTAAACATCTCCATTTTTTATCTAAATCTTGAAAATTATTATCATCTGTATAATTAGTATAAATATCATAATGATCATCAGCAAAATAGATTACACTCAGTACATAAAGAAATAGCTACTGTACATAACACAACAAGTAAAATCATTTTTTATTTGGTTTTGATGACATATTTGCATAAAATTTGAAAAAATGTGTAAAATTTTTATGGTTTAATGGAAAAAAAGTTTTTTACTTAATTCACAACAAATTAAGACTAATTGATTACACAAATTACACATAAAAACAAAGCGCACATATAATGTTACTAACCCGAGGTATAATAATATTTGTAAATAAAAATTTTGATTTTTATTTACGTGATTTTGATTCAAAACGAAGACATCCTAAAAATATCGGTCGATTTGGCAAAGAATTATAATTTACAGCAAGCTAGCTTTAATAGTTAGTTTTTTTTAGCAATTAAATACTTATAGTTGAAACAAAATTTGCTATTTTGTAAAAATCGAAACTGTAATTTTCAGCCAAGGAAAGCAAATATAAGTCAGACGAATTTTGTGGAACCTCTTCATCAGCTTTTAAGACTGTCAATAGTTGGGTGAGGGAACTCAAACCAGGTCTTATATCCAGTTTTATATGTCAAGCGATTTAAGTTTACGTACCAGCTGATATCACAGAAATAACACTTGATACAGTGATTTAAATTTTTCCAGCGCTACACAGTGGTTTGAAAATGATTTACTTTGGACATAATTCGGTATCTCATAAACCGCTGAAGATATATTAATGAAATTTCACATAGGCAAAGCAAAGGTGTTATCTCTAAAAGTGATAACCTACACATGTAAGCACATTTTTTATAGATATTTTCAAGGACTACTTAAATTTTAAAAATTGTAACATTTGAGTTAAAATTAAACTTTTTATAACATTTCCAAAAAATTATATACCCGAGGTACCAAACTTTTGGGTCTTACCCAAGAGCCCCCTTTACCGTAAGGGGCCGACCGTCCACTCAGAAATTTCATTAAGATATCTTTAGTGGTTCATGAGATACCGAATTATGTCCAAAATAAATCGTTTTCAAACCACTGTGCACTACAGGGTCACTTATTCGCTTATTATGTGAATATTCGTTGCGAGGTGAATAAAAGAATTTGCTGATATTTATGATTCGCCACTATACAATCGAAATTAAACAAAATTAATGGATTTAATCTGGTAAATCCGACTAAGGAAAGTAAAATCGGTCAGTGATTCGAAATGTGCTTGAAATAATTTAGGAAATGGAAAAATCTTAAACGGAGTATTTTCCATTACAAAATAAGCAAAGAAATCAATAAAAATGTTGCATCTAGAACAATTGAACAAATTGAAAAGTTGGGTTTTATATAAATAAAATCTCATCTACTTTCATCTCCAGTTTTTATAAAAATAATTCTGAGATAAAAATAAGAACCAAGTTCTTGCTTGGTCAAATACCTATCCCTTTAATTGTTTTGTACAAAGTAAGAAATTGGTTCTTGTTCTGATCTGTACTTCGAACGACTGATCAGTACTTTTAACGGCCGAAATTTTTTATATGAACTTGATCTAACTTGACCAGCTAAAAGGGCCTTTGTTGATGATGTAGAAAATTCTTTCTTATATAAAATCTGTCACATTTTTGCTTCATTTCTATTCACTTTTATAATTTAGTTATTAAGAGAAAATTGTCAACTTGGTTTAAGCAATAGTTGAAGTAAAGTATGAATTTGGTAAAGGTATGAACAACATTTGCTTATATTTTATATCTTCCATAAACCTATTTTTCTATTGTATGTACCTCTGTAAAAGATTTTTAATATTTCATACAATTTCATGTTTAACCAGTGTTGCCAGCTGTTTAATTTTTTAACCTACGCGTGTCAAATATCTCCCATTCCTACATTAAAAAAAATTTCCTTATAATTCTACCTTCGTTCCCGTGTCTAACTTTAGAAATGTATGACTTTGTTTATCGGTGATTATAGAGGAAATTCTTTCAGCATCTGCGCTTTTGTAAGGCAAAAAAATAATTTGAAAAAATTAGCACTATTAATTCAGCGCAACACTTTGTTCAGCAAACCAATACGATTAGTCGAATTTTATTTTAAACTAGCTCGGGCGTCCTTATAATATTTTGCTCGATTTTACTTTGAAAGTGTTCCACACCTATTGTAAGACTTACTTTTATAGAGTAGCACCTATAAGAGAAAAATGCAACTAAACTAAGAATAAACTAACAATAACAGTATTTTATAGCCAAACTCATGTCGTTGTATTCCTACCAAATTTTAAAAATTAACGCCAATAAACAAAAACAATGTAATCGTATAATTACCTACGTATGTATTTCACAAAATAACCAAATTATACAACACGCACGCGACTTAAAACAAATACAAATTTTATTCAATTGGCTATTTAGCAGTAAGTAATTCATATTAGCGCCATCTGTGTTTAAATATCAAAAAAGGTGCCGTGCCGTGCCGTACCGTACTAAGTAGTTAAAACGATCTGTGTTTTAAAATATACAACTTTCAAAAATTAAAGGTTCCGAGCTATGCTAAGCATTACTTTTATACCTTTCACTGTAGTTTCTCCACTTTTTCTTGGAAATAAGATATTTTTGCGGAAAAAAAAAGAATCCTATATGGGGACCAGGATACTTAGGTACCTCCTCACAAAATTTTGTTAAAATCCATCCAGTAGTTTTTACGTGATGCAAACGTTAATGAAAAGCAGGCAGACAGACAGACGGAAGTCAGTTACTATATTATTATATGTATAGATTTTGATATATTTGCTGTAAAAATATCGGAAAATATCAAAATTTTGTTAAAAGATCTTTAGATCTATCCACAATTCATAATTTTGAAATATTCTTTACTTTGACATCTTAATTTATTATTTTTAAATTCTTCAACCCAAACTGACATTGGCTATTGATATTGATATGCACAAATAATGTTCGGAGTCTTCTACGCCTAACTTATAATCGAGTGTTTTTTTTAGCTGCATGAGAACTATCGATATCGGTTTGACAGCTGAGAATATCAAACAGATTTGACATTTTTGTTCAGTAAGGTTTGGCAAGTCGAAATGAATCGTAATAATGCTTTCAAATTGTGGAAATTTAATATGAAAAAAAAAATAAATCTGTTCGCGAAATTTATAGAGCACGTCGTCCATTTTACGGTCAACATAATCGGCTTAGTGAGCATGCAATTCGTGCATTTGCACGTATTACTCTTCTCTATTCAAAACCATTAGCAAGACAAAGAAATGAGCGTACCGCAGAGAATATTGCTGCCATAGCGCAAAGTATTGAAGAAGATGCCGAAATGTCGATTCGTTATCGTTTTCATTTTGTTGGGCTTTGTCCTTCGACTACGTGGAAAATTTTCCGAACTATCTTGGCGTACGTGCCTATAAAAAACAACTCGTGCAAAAATTTAAGCCAAAGGACCATAGTTTGCATCGCATTTTTGCCGATTGGGCTCATTTGAAACTGGCCGAAGATGAGCATTTTTATTAAAGAATTGTGTTTATTGGTAAAGTCTTTTTCTCGTCATACGGTTAAGTCTATATGGAAAGTTTCCGTATTTGGAGCGAATCCTCAAGCCATTAAAATTTTCCACCTTTGGCCGGATACGGCCAGATTTATTCGAAGAAGTTTTCAAAAATTAGACTGATCGAACATATGCCGAAAAACAGATTTCATTCCAAAAATATGTCTGTCTTATATTAACATTTTAAGTTTTAATGCTGCTAAAAAACTCGCTTTATTTTAATACATTTGCAGCATGAAAAAGAAAAACTATTTATAGGCAAGACTATTGGCAACACTGGGCTAAACGCACATTAGAAAACGATATTTCAGTGCACAAAATTCTTTTCTTTAAGATTTAACAACTTTGCGGCTGTACATTCTTTTATATTCTATAGTCCGCACCTGTGTTACCCACCAAACAAACAAAGATTTAGTTGTTTTTGGTCATAAAAAAAATAATGAATGAATTTCAAAAATTCAGGACAGAAGGAACAAGAAATCAATTGCAACTTGGAATGCAAGTTACACATTTTCTTGAACTCATTGTAGCAGAGTTAAATACAAAAAAACATGACAAAATGTTTCGTTCTTTTTTTTGTGAACTGAGCTAATGCCACCCAAGTTCAAAGAAATAAATTTTGTAATAAATTCTCACACTATTGTAAAATGATCTCAAATACCCATACATGGATGCATAATGCTGCAAAAAATAAAGTAGAAAAAAAACTATTGAAACACAAAGAGGATCATATAAGTAATATTAGGTTTTTATAGTCCAAAAGAAAATTCACATTATACTCCAATAACAATTCAAAGAAAAACACAAACAAATCACGAAATGGAATCGAATTGCATAAAAATAAATCTGCCAAATCATGATGACTTGGATTGGATGGGATTGGCATGGCATGCATTTATGTACGGGTACTTGTACATACGTCCAGTCGGTGTATTTTTGCAATAACAACGAAGTGGTTCCAATAGATGTTATTTTAATTTTAAGCAAAAGGTATAAAGGAAACCAGAAAAAAATATTAAAATCAGTAAAGCTGCTTAAAAGATTTTCAAAATCACATAAAGATCTTTGATTTTTCCTCTAGTAAGATTCAAATTTCATTTAATATTTTAGCGTAGAGGTAGAAATAATTGAAATGTAAAAACACATTCACATTAGCTGACGGACGCGGTCAATCATAAAAGATAATTTGAAAAATATTTCGTCGGATTTTGATAGTGAAATGTCAAATAATTAGTGTGTCAATTTGAAAGACCTTAAAGGAATTTAATCTTTCAAATAGTTACTGGCAAAGATTTATTACAAATTTCGGAAAACAATTTTTAGGTTTCTTCTCCTTGGTTTTGTGTGAAAAGATTAAATCATAAAAAAGTGTGTTAACATTTAAAAAGGTTGATTTTTCTAGGGTTCCGTTCCCAAAGGGTAAAAACGTAACCCTATGTTTTCGCTACAATGTTTTTCCGTCCGTCTGTCAGCTCCTTTTATCTCTGGATCCATTATACTTAGGTAGTCTCTTGAAATTTTCACAAAAGATGTATAACAAAAGATGTATATAGCTATAGCAACAAATACTAAAACTTATAAGGTGTTCCGATAGAGACGTGTTGTTCATTTATTTCTTGAACTGTAGGAGGCATTCACTTAAAATTTACAAACAATAATTAAAACTTAGTTCGCTATAAAAACAAGTATATAAAAACAAGTTCCGATAGTGGCGTGATTTGCAGGTATATGGCCTAAGTTTTGAACCATAATATGTAGACACTTGAAATTTTCAGAGAAGGCCGCTTTAGCAACAAATACTAAAACTTATAGTGACGTGTTATTTACGATTATGTCTTTATTTCTTGAGCTGTAGGATTTAAACACTTAAAACTTGCAGACAGTAATTGAAACTATGTACGCTTTATAAAAAAGGACACAAAATTAAACCTAAATATTTAAGGGTGTTCCGATAGTGACGTGATTTGCATGTATATGGCCTAAGTTTTGAACGATAATAGGTAGAATCTTGAAATTTTTTGGAGGTATTACTATGGCCAATATAACAAATAGTAAAAATTAAAGGGTGTTCCAACAGTCACGTGATTTGCTTATGGTCTAATTTTATTATTTTTTAACCATAATAGGTAGACTCTTGAAATTTCCACAGATGGGGTTTTGCTATGACCCCATAAAAAACAATAAAAATTAATGGGTTTTCCGGCAGTGACGTGATTTGCATGTATAACGCCTTATTTCTTGAATCGTAATAGGTAGACTCTTAAAACTTTGTACAGAAGATGTGTTGACACGGCCGATATGACAATTACTAAAAATTAAAGGGTTTTCCGACAGTGACATATTTTTCACGCATAGTGACTTATTGTTTTAATCGTAATAGGTAAAATCTTGATATATTTATAGAAAAGGAATTGCCATGGCCGCTATAACCAATAACAAAATTAAAGGGTGTTCCGACAGTGACATGATTTTTACGTAAATAGCCTTATTTTATAAACTGTAATATGTAGACTCTTGAAATGTTTACAGTAGATGTGTTACTTCGACCGCTAAAACCATTACTAAAAATTGTGTCCATTAGTGACATATTTTTCACGAATATTACCTTATTTAATGAATGGCAATGGGTAGGCTTATGATATTTTTATAGAAAGTGTATTACCATGGCCGCTATGACAAGAATTACTAAAATTTTAAAGGTGTTCCAATAATAATGCAATTTTCTCGAATATGACTTTAATTTTAAAATTAAAGGGTGCCCCAGAAGACATAAAAAAATTAACTACTTTTTAAGCTGTACTGAATATAGTATGGAACCCTACGTGTATAAGTCTAACTCGCACTTGACTGATTTGTTTTTGTATTTTTTAATTCTTTTTATTCAAAAGCTTCTTCAGTATATCGTTAAAACATTTAAAATTTTAGGAAATAATTGCATCGATTACATCCCTGATGGCTTCACGCACGCTGAACTCATGTTTCGTGTTGATATTTTGATCCAACCTCGATGAAAAGCAATTTATAACGCACTGGCGCAAAGTAGGATTTTGCTGGCAAAAAATACATTTTTCAAGTATAAAATATCAAAAATGTAATGATGCAGTTTTGTAGAGAACTGTTTAGTTAAGGGAAATGCATCGTTTGTTTTTTTATTGTTAAGTTTTTTTTTCCAAAATAACGCGGCAAAGTCAGCTAAATGCAGAAACTACCTCAGATTTTCATGAATTTCAATGGTTCGGTTACATAATTTCTTTTTGCGATATATATTTACTGTTTATTTTGAAAATATACTACTTCCACATAAGTTAAATAAAAAAATATATTGGAAAACGATTATAGTTTACAAGATATTCAGGTTTTATTGACGGCACTTAAAAATGCAGTGTTTTACGTTTTTCTTGGAGAAAAAAAAGGTTAGCTTTATCTACCTTTGTGTCCTGGTTGCAATCAAATGAAAGGGTGGAGTGTATTCTTTCAATTTAATAAATAAAATTCTCATAATATTCCATACTGTTGAACAAAGTTATAAATTATAAAAAAAAATCACATAAAATTTCACTATTTCAAAGAAACTTCGTACATAAAAATTAGTGCATAGTTTTAAGCTTAATTATTTTCATGTTATGAATAATAGCAACAATTTGTTTAATATTAAATTTAACAGATATTTAAAAGATGTGATGATTAAGAAAAACAAAATTTACAAATCGGACTGGAATATTCGGCTACGCCGAATAGATTTAGATAAATTAGTAACAATTTCTTAATGATTATTTGCCAGGTATTTAAATTAAATGACCAAGAAGAGAAAAGGAGAGAAAATTACAAGTCGAAGTGGAACATTCGACTATGCCGAATCCTACGTACCCTTCACCATATGTCAGTAACTATTTCATCACTACCAATGTACTTTTTTGTTATATAAAGTTTTCTATGGAAATTTTTTACAAACGAAATGACAACCTTATAATACCGTTATAACCCATGATGAATGGCATAATAAACATCAAAATAAGAAGTTTTAAATATTTTTAAGACGTGTAAAAGCGTGAAAGAAGTTAAATCGCTACTTTATATTAAAAAAAAATTATAAAATGTATACTTTTGATGTTACTTATTTCGATATAGCTAAGGAGCTTATTCGTTGCCTTAATTATATTGATCTGCTAAGCGATAACATAAAATCAAAAATGCGGTTTTAACAAGAGAAGAAATCAAAGAAGTTAAAGTCGCAATTCGAAGGCGGTTTTTGGGAAATTTTTACAAAAGACAAGAAGAGTGTTGAGGAAATCGTGATTACTTCTTTAAAAAAATTACTCGAGGCTAAAAATTACGTATAAATCGCAGCATGTTAGTTATTAGAAGGACTAGCAATATATTAAGAGTGAGCTTTTCTGTTAATCTTTAATTCCGGACAGTTTTGCAATAGGTGGTTTTACATGCCGGCTACGGTTCACAAAGTACTTATTCACGCAAGACATTATGGATGCGGCTTAACTTCCAATAGGCCTGCTTTCAGAAGAACTGAAGAAGCTCGAAATAAAGACTATAAAAAGTATAGGATAATGATCGCCAGAAAGATAGACAGATATTTTTCATCGCCTTCTTATATTGTCAGATCCTTATGTTACCAGCAAAATACGTCAACCCCATAAATATGTTTTGGAAGTTGATGATGTCGCTAAAGAAATGATAGAAGATGAATAAAAGTCTATATTTTTGGTACTCAATTTGATAGTTATTCATTTTAATGTTCTGGAAAACATTATGGGGCGATGGGCGTGGCAGATTTTCTTGAAAATTTCTATATATTCAGCTTTATAACACTGATAATTTGTGGTAAGTTTCATGACTTTTGGTGAAGAAATAAAAATTTTGGGAGAAAATATATTTTCCAATTACATTTGCGAAAGGCGTTGGGCATTGCAGATTTTCATGAAACTTTCTAGATATTTCAATTTCATAATACTGATAACTCTTGCCAAGTTTAGCTAGGATCGGTTAAGAAACAAAACTTTGGGGCGTAAAAATATTTTCGGGTTATATGGGCGATGGGCGTGGTCAATTTAGATAAAACTTTAAAATTTTCTTAACTAAGTTGATAGAAGCATATGTACCAAATTTTAATGTTCTATAAGCTCTCCTTATATTTCTTGCCAAGAAATGTATGAAGAAATCCCACTGTGTGGCGTTTCTATTATTTATCTGAAAAGACCAAATTTTAAAGCTTTGCTATCAACATGCAAGTACTCTTGCTGGGTCAACAGCCTTTTGCGCAGGTGCTAAATCTTGTTCTTTATATATTTTGCAAGAGTCTAATCGAAGCCGAAGTTAAGAGCAGAGATTTTGAGATGTCGAATTAATCGTGGCGTTGGTGTTTTTAGATATCCACCTTCTCATCATTTTTTGATGCTATCAGTACGATATACAAGCATTTTTGTATTAACAAAGGCTGGTTGCAATTCTCCACCCAAGTACTAAGCTATGGCACTGTTGTGTCTACGGGTGCTTTAGCTTAAGTAGTTAGTACCTCGACTACTAAGTATATATGTTGATATGTACTATTTTCTATTCATACTAATATATCATACTAGTATATCGACCTTCTTCGCCGGTATTTCTACTCTATAGTACACAATCGTGTTACTAAATCGTTGGCGAAGTTAAATATTAATAAAATCGCTGTAAAGCTTCAAACACGAATGTTCCTGCTTGATAGCACTTTTCCAAAGAAAGTAACAGATAATTAGTTGGCAAAATTATCTGAGTGTTACTTCTCTTTAAAAAATCTATTTACAATGCTTTAAACTGTGATACTTATCTTATTATGAGTGCGCTATCGTTATTGGTTTGTTTGCCACAGTAGTTTTAAGATTCTTTTATATTATTTTGTTTGAAAACTCAAAAAAAATAATGGTCTCTGCAGTCTTCTGTTTATTCTAATTTCCATTTTTTCAACTATTGGTATTTCTGTTTTAAAATAGCAGTAGTTTAACGTATTTTTCAATTTTTGTTACTGCATATTACACCGCAGTTAGGCTCTGGATGTCGAACATCTCCTCCCGCGTCGTAACACTGTAAGAAACTTTCGAATCCCCATTCCAGAGAATATATTTTTTATTATTTTTTTTTATTAATTTTTTATTAATTTTTTATTAATTTTTATTATCTAAATATTGTAAGATATTCTAACCTTACTACCTTCTGCTACTGTATAAACTATTTCTTGATAAGCGTAGTATGGATAACAAAAGTGTAGTAGATAGAAGTACAGTAGTATGCATAATAAAAATCAAGGGCACTATCACGTAAGGTAATAATTAGATAAACAGAGATATTCTGTAATTACAATAGTGATATTCTGATTTTTCAAACCTAACCGTTATAGTGATAAGAGAAAACAAAACACATAGCAAAAAAATTGTATATTTGGCAAAATGAAAAGACGAAAAAGTTCTAAATCTCTGTCTTCTAGTCCTTAGGAGGATGGGACTACCTTGCATAAAATCAGAACATTTTGGATATATAAAATTAATTAAGAGACAAGTTTTTAGTACAGGGTGTCCGCCGGGAGGTATAATACTCGCAGTAATTCCATTGCAATCCTGGCTGTATGCGATCTGTCACTGTCTTGTTGATACCGCATGTTAATCAAGCCAAAAGCATGCAGTTAGGGAGTTAAAAAGTTTTCAATCATATCACTATATCGCTCCCCATACATAGTTACCGTTACTCCGTTTTCATTTCCAATGATTCCTCCTGAACAAATTGCACACCAGACTGTCACTTTTAATGGATTTAAAGGTGACTGATGAATAATTTGAGGGTTTTCCATTGCTTAGAACCGACTATTCTGTTTATTCACATATCCATTCAAATGAAAATGTGCCTCGTCACTCATTATTAGCTAGGCGATTTTACAGGGATGTTGGAATCGGATGGCTTCATAAACACCAGTTGGAAATCACAATGGATCAATAGGGCCTTAAGTGGAGGTGTTTAGTATTCACCTAGCCCTACTCTTTCTAACCTAAGCTAATAAAAATTAACTTGAAACATTCCATTAAAGAAATACAACAGGTAAAGCTAATTAACTAAAAATCGATCAAGTTCGAGTCTTTGTCACACGGGGTTCCTTACCACAATAAAAAAAGCCTTATAATTTAATTTAGAAAAAACTTAAATAAATTTTTCCGCTGACGATTTAAGTATAATCTGAAATAGTAGAGAACAATCATGCAGCTTTTAAAATGAACACGTTTCTTCTGTGGGGTCCCTCTTTAACATTGAACATTTTATTTATTTTTATCATATTTATTCGATATTGGGCTGCTGAACCACTGAATTACGATAAAAAAGGGGAGTAAAAAATGCCACATTTTGAGATTTTTGATTGTTTTTATAGAGATTTAAATTATCGTAGTCAGAGAGTGTGTTGAGGGCGATAGTTATCCACTGTGTCACTGTAAAACCAGTTCACTTTTTATTTTATTAAAAATATTCAAATTGAACATTTATGTGAATTTGATTGAAGAGCTGCTTCCCAATCATCTCTGTCTATAAAATTCATTAGATTATCCAAACACGTAGTTGTGGGGTTTTCGTGTGTGCCACTCTTTGCTAACTAATGTTGTCAACAAAATAACAGACACCTGCTGGTTTTGTTTTTTTCTACAAGATTTATTTAAATTTTTTTCTCTTAAATTTTAAGATTAATTTTGAGATTTTTTTGAACACCATAAACTGATCACTTATTAAGTCTAGTTATCTGATATTTTTAAAAATATTAAACTCCAAATGTCTTTTTTATTAAATCTTTTAAAACCAAAAAACATTTGCTTAAATATCATGTAGATAAATACGCTTTTATGTCCAAATTACATTTTTAAATCGTGCAATATTTGCTAGTTATTCAATAATCGACACGCTTACCATTCGGGGAGCAATAGATCATTTTAGTTTTTTTTTACAGTGGTTTTAAATGTGTATGCAGGTATTAAAAATTTATTAATAAATAAAAGAGGAAGTATTGGTAATTTGGATAATCAAGTTTTAAGACAATTTAATACTTTAAGATTGAACACTGAATTGTATTATTTTAAAAAGTTGTTTTTTTTTAATTTTATTAAAAATACAATTATTGTTAGCTTTGCCTACCCATCATGACAGATGGTTCAACATGTGCAGATCCCAAAAATCAAGAGAAATACATAACAAACTTTACATGTAGCAATCCGCTGGCAACAAAACGCTTGTTAAAGGAATCTAGACTGTCATTTCCCAGTGGCCATTCTAGCTTTTGTTTTTACACAATGGTCTATTTAGCGGTAAGTCAGTCTTCTGTTGTTTTTGTTATTTTTAATAACAGAAATTTTATAATAAATTTCAAACTTTATTTCAGTTATATTTACAATCTCGTATGACTTGGCATGGTTCAAAGTTATTAAGACATTTCTTGCAATTTTTATTCATTATGATTGCCTGGTATACAGCCTTGTCACGAGTGTCCGATTATAAACATCATTGGTCTGATGTGTTGGCAGGTTCAGCAATTGGATCCTTGGTGGCTGTTGTAGTGGTAAGTTTAATTATTTAACTCCAGTTATATTTTCACTGTCTAAATATGTAAATCAAGATAAGTGTTACAAGCTCATATGGTACACTTATCAGCTGTTTTAAGCTACGAGGCCAGTTTGATAATTCCGTTACTTTTTTAATTTACAGCGCAGTAACTTTCAATGCAACACTGCTGCTACTATTACTGAACTTCTCTAAAGTTTTGAGCAACCTGCTTCTATTAATTAGCAAAGCATTTTGCTTGTCTAAAAAAACACCCAGAGTCTTTGGCGAGAATCGAAACCGCAACCCCCATACTGATAGACTAGCGTAATACCGATCAGCCTATCTAGCTTTGGATATTTTAACAAAAATCGAAAAAATGCTTAATAAATACAATGGAACTCTGCACCATTAATTTCTATGGTTAAAAAGTGGGTTGTTGAGTTCTGTCGTGGTCGTATCTGCACATTTGATGTAATTGAGGTCGACATGCCAGATATAGTCGAAAAACTCATAGATGATATTAGACGATCGGTAAATGTATGCATATCAACCGAGAGAATAAATCACATTTGTCATGAATTTTTGGTTATGAAGAGGCTATCTGGGCGATGGGTGCTGTACAACTTGGCTACGAATGCTACTCCATACAGTACATCCTCCAGATTAAGCCCCTTGCGAATATTTCCTGTTGCCATATTTGAAAAAATAGCGGGGTGATAGGAGATTTGGGTCATAATTGAAACAAACGCGTATTTTTAGAGCCTTGAGAATCTAGACTAAATATATCCAGCTTCAAAGAGACTATGTTGCGAAATCAAAAGATTTTTTAAAACATTTTTTACCCAAAAAGTCACGAAATTATCAAACCGCCCACGTACATTAAAGTTTGGGTTTTACATTAAATTTACGTTACAAATCGGAAACTGTCTTATTGTTATACAAAATAATTTTTAGTTAATTTTTAAGCATGATTTTTTGTCTCCTTCTTATTCCTTTACTCCTGCAGCTTTTGTTGAAGTTCCTTGACTTTTTTAAAAATTATTTTCATATTCACCGTTTAGACAATTGCCATTCCTCTCTTTTTAATTTCAACATACTCGTATTTTCTATAATTCATTTCACTTATCTTTTCAAATGTTCACCTTCATTCTAGAGTTACACGGTGCCGGATAATTGGTTTAATTGGAACACAGTTTGGCCCACTGACCCTAACAAAGATAATTAGTTTTGAAAATAAAATAATTTTTGTAATATAAAAAGTTCTTTTTGCTTAAAATAAAAGTTATTTAAATAAAACTAAAACTTCTTACTCATGTATATTACCCCTTAATGCAACATAGTCATATCTCAAAAACATCAAACTTGGAAAAATGTTGTTGAAGATTTCAAAAATATACGATTTATGATATGAGTAGATAAAAAACATTTATGTATATTTTCAGTTTAGCTTATGATATAATTCCGCCTTTTTTTACAGTTTAAGAAGTTATAAAGGTCATTTTTTCAATAACTTTTAAATTTTGGGTTTGCGAGATACGACTATGTTCCATTAAAGGAGCGATATACATATATATTCTTTATAAATTATAAGTTTTGCATATTAATTATTAATCACCAAAAGTATAAATACTTGTATTATAGTGTGAAACGGACCTAAGTTGCATTGCGATTGGACACGTAATTAGTATAGTTTGAAGTATGACTGTATATTAAAAATGTGCATCAAACTATAAAATGCACGCTTATTCATATTTTGAATAAGCTATTTATTCCACAACATTAAGGGCATCCCAAAATTTAATGGAAAACACCATTTGTTACTGTTTAGTTTAAATAAAAAACATAGGACAGGATTATTAGGGTTAGGTACGGAATAGCAGATTGTGTAAATTGCTCCAAGGCACATCCGCAAATCTTTTAACAAAGTTTTTATGTTAATTTTGAATACATGCTGAATCAGGATTGAATTCGCCTCCTTCAATGTACCGTCGGTTTTAAGTGTTGTAAGCTTCTCGACATAGACCTTTTACTTCAAATAGCCCCATACAAAAAAATGTTATGGTGCTCAACAACACGGAACAAACTTTGATCACCCAAAAAGAAATAAAAATTTTGTTTACGATCTGTATGACACCGTCTTTAAAATACGACATGTAGTCTAAATTTGTGTCCTGCAAATAAGGCAGCAATAGATGGGAATACACAAAGTATCCGACGAAGAGACAGGCCCTCGCACACATTAAGGAGACAGGCTGACAAAGACATTGCCAAGACAAGACTAAGCTGAAGAGAGAGAGAGTTTGGTACGTACCACGGCCTATAAGAAATGGATACCGTTTTTAGGCCCTTTTAGGTACCAAAGGAATATATATAATTTAAGCAAAAATAACTATTATAATGTCGTGTTATTGAGTTCCAGTAACAGTTCACTGTTTGAGGAGGCACTTCTTCGAACAAGTTTGGATCAATATTTCCGTTAACTTAACAACACAATTAGTCACTATTTGGTGCTGATTACCAAATAGTGACTAGTTCTGTTGTGTGGAAATGTTGAAGATTAACAAAGCCACTTCGAGCAAAATGTGCTTCATCGCTTAAGATGATTTTGCTCACTATTCTTCGAACAAAATATGTTATTCCCTTGTGTAATGCTTAATATTTAATCACCCAAAACCGTTGGGTGTCAAATGTTTTTAAAGATTGCTAACAGTTAACTTCACTAGTTGCCTAAATTATGGATAAATTCTCTAAAATTGGTTGTTACGTTATATAAAGCCACAAAAAAATTAATAAAGTTTAGTAAATCTTAGAGAACAAAAAATTCAAAAAAACGATTCTTGTATGAAGACACCCATACATTTCTAATTTTCTTTTAAAGAATAAATATTTCACGCACACTATGAAAACTGCATATGTAGAGTGTCTCAATATTACGGTTAAAATACAACAGCCCTCTGACAAATGGAAGGCTAGAAATTGGAGTGCGCGGTTGACACCCTCTGAATATACAACCCAAAAAAATTAAATCGAGCCTAATTATTGGTATTATGCCTAAATCTTAATATTTTGTGATCAATTTCTCTGACTTAACTGTCAAAGAAATTTGGATGATGGTTTCCTGATCAGATGACTTGAGCACTTAGCAATATGATCATAGGAATTTCTTTACCTCATACAATGATTAATTTCAATCAATAAAATAAAATCAATAAAAAAAAGAGTCTTTTAAAAATCATAAAGGGATCACTCAACATTAAAAACCAAATAGGTTTCTTCATAATGTACATTTTTAGGAAAGTGTGCCAATGCATTTTCAACAACCGATTGGCTCAGATAACGTCTGCTTTTTTAAATGACTGGCATGAAATACTCCTTCTTGAAAGGAAAAACACTTAAAAAAGTTAAAAACAAGTCAGACGAAAAATTGCAATTCTGCACGGGTAGACACCCTCTATATCCAATTACATATACAAGTAATACATAAGTATATTTAAACCCCACAGCAAATCCACATATAATAAACCTCAATCTGAACAATTTGAGGCATTTGCATTAAAACTCATTGGTATAATTGAGCCGTTTATTTTGAAAGTGGCAAAATACTAACTTAATGATAGCATTGATTACAATTTAACGGTATTTCTTCATTTTACAAAAATTTGCAATCAGATGTTAAGCGCCACATACCCAATGATCATGAATTTGGTGTAATAGAAATGGCTTTGCCAAAACCAAAATAAATAAACTTTGAGTATCCTTAAATATATCGATTTGAAATGAAAGTGACTTATCCCACTTTCAAAATAAACGGATCAATTAACGATCGTATTTTGAGTAGCTGACGAATAAAAGTCGGCGAACAAGTTAAACCCATGCTCATACTATATTGTCCAATTCTTTTATTTTTGCATAGAAATTTGGTATGAAAAGCCATCTGTAAGATGAAGTAGTGGAGGAGAACAGTATGCATAAAGTCTTGATAAAGACTTGCAGCCTGTTTATTAACAGTTCAGCTTTCTTTATTTTTTATTTTTGTACTTAAAATCTAGTGATTATCTTTTTATTTATATGTACATTTATGTATATATATTTTTGTTTATTGATTGGTTTTCTGCACAACAAGACAAGTCTTATAATTATAGTGCAAGAATTTATAAATGTACATAAATAACATTCACATCAGTTGAAATTAAAAACAAATGAATTCACTAAATTAATTTAAAAATTCTACCTTTGAAGGAAGAAGAGAGAAGAGAGAAGAATTCTAATTAAAGCAAAAAACTCGAAAGAATTTTAACAATTCATTTAAGTAAACTTCCTAACTGATTTACTGTAGTCAAGGTATATTTATTTTACTAGGTAGTGGCATCCCTACAACAAATACAACAATACAAGAACAACATGGCATTTTGTTGTTGCTTTGTAGTTGGAAATGTCAAAAAACATATAAGAAAATTGAGAAGGCTTGTATGTGTTTTATTGCTTTCTCACTTCTACACTATAAAATTTCTGAACTCATACAACTTTTGATATGTCGAACTACTAAATCAGCTGGGCGGACGACACTACCTAGTAAAATAAATATACCTTGACTATAGTCATGTAATAAGTTTTTATGGACTGTTGTTTGTTTTGTTTCATGCTGAGTTTTCTATACAATTTTTTAAATTATTTAACAAATAGTTGTCAATTATTTCGATTATTAAAACAAAGCTTTTTCCTATAAATAAAGATAAACAAAGAAACAAAAACGTCAAAGTGCATCCTTAATTATCCCGACAAACACAACAGTTAAAGATGAATATCAGCTGCGACAACAACGAAAACAGGTTAAACAACAGGAGGAATCAAAAAGTCAAATTGATATAAATTAACATGGACACAATTGGACCAAGTATTTGCAGGAGCGTAGAGCGAGTCAACAAATAATTTAAACTTTAGGGGAGAAATTAGTAACTACAATAGTCAAACTTAAGTCATGTCAAGATACTGCCGTATTATATTTAACTTTATAAAGTTACTGCATATAAGGTGCTTAAATTGTCAAACTCATCCTCTTGGTTTTTAAAGTTATCAACACTTATTTTTGTACCCAGATACAAATGTGATCAAGATTAACGTCAGTATCTAGCAGGAAGCTCTAACCTACGCCCTTGTTGCCATGCACAAGAAGTAGCAATGGCAGCCTGGACCATGTTCATAAGCGGCCTAGACACTGTCGAAATAATCATCAAGCATTGTGGAAGTATTTCTGAAAACATATTTGTGTGTGTTACACAGACGATGCTGGATGAAAAATCAACCACATTTGTGTGTTTGATTTTCAAGCACGTAAAAATTTTTCATTTTAAATGAGATTTCAAGTTGTGCGGTTGCCAAAAATGACAGAAGAAAAAGAAAAATATAGTTGAATATATCTAAGTGACCGCAATTTAAAAGATGAATAATGTGTAATTTTAATGCAATGATATAAAAACAACATAAGGAGGGAAATCTCGAATTCTAGACGGAAGTTTTGATACTTGCTGCACGATGTTGACAGCACAAAATCAACATTAATGCTGAACGAGTAATCCAGCATGTGTACATCAAAGCATCTGGCACACATACACGTGTTTGACACTCAGCATTTTGATCGTGTCTAATCCGCTTTACCCCTTTATGGTTTTGAAAAACATCAAACACCTGATACTTTATTGGTGACTAGCTGTGCCCGCCACGTCATGGGCCACGTAGTGCTTTGAAAGTATGGAATACTATTACTATTGTAAGACTTACTTTTATAGAGTATAAAAGAAAAATGCAACTAATGAAAAATGCAAAGAAACTAACAATAACAGAATTTTATAGCCACCTCAAGTATTCTTACCAAATTATAAAAATTAACCCTAAATCACAAAAATAATGTAATCACATAATAACCCAAGTATGTATTTCACAAAATAACCAAATTATACAACACGTACGCGACTTAAAAGAAATACAAATTTTATTCAATTGGCTATGTGGCAGTAAGTAATTTATATTTTATCAGCGCCATCTGTATTTAAATATCAAAAATTAAAGGTGCCGTGCCGTACTAAGCAGTATTTTTATGTCGCAAAGCACCTTCTCTTCGAAATAAGATATATTTGCGATAAAAAAGGTATCCTATATTGGGATCAGGATATTTAAGTATCTCTTCACAAAATTTTGTTAAAATCCATCCAATAGTTTTTACGTGATGCGAACGTAAATGAAAAGCAGACAGACAGACGGAAATAAATTACTACTTTATTAAATGTCTAGATTTCTATTGAGAGTCCAACGGCATACTGACTAACCTTGCACCATCCCTGCGATACTGAGCCAAACCACAGCCACCACGTACTTCCCGATGGGATCTCAGAAATAACCGGTCACAGAAATGATCGGCTCTCGGTGTGTATAAAGTTTCCCGTAGTACGAGTATTTTGGAGTCTGGTCGTGACTCGAAAGACATTCAGGCTTCCCAGAATAAGGCTTCAGCAAACCCTTGGGTCTGGTACATCCATATACCCCGAAAGCACTGTTTCAATGTATGTAAGAAGAAAAACATGATAAATAGCGCTCCCGGGGCAGTAGTAAAACAATCAACGTACAAATAGTAGAAGAAAAACAATTAAACAGCAGTATGGAATTTGCACTTACAGCTTTTTTATTCTCTTGCTTCTATTTTTTTCATCCTAAAAGTATGAAATTTAATGGTCTACCGTAATTTCTAAATTTATTAATTACATTTTTAACATTAGTTTTATTTTTATTAGTTTTATTTTTATTACCTTTCGATTCAAGAGATAGAGAGTCCTTTAGATAGGAAACCCTAATTCTAATTACAGTTTCAGGAATGTTGCTTTTCTAAATCACGAAATCACGCGCAAAAATTACGCAATCTATGTTTTATAACGAACGCACTTGACTTTTAATCCATTTCAAAGTATTTAAAAAATCCCACCTTATTCGCCACGTCTTTGGAACAACATACCATTAGTTAACTGAAGTATAACAAATCGTATCTTCTGCAAAAACAAAAAAAAAACAACAAGTCTTTCAAACA